>JABASC010000082.1:0-71883 GCA_019776185.1 Plutomurus gul | reverse complement strand
AAGACTTTCATCGCCGAATACTACAATACATGTAAACATATCCGCATACGTCGGTGACACTCAATAATGTAAAAGTGGAGTATCTCCCTTCAAGACAGAACATAATTTTCCTTTCTACAAGCGACGACTGCACCACCACCACCTCCATACTTTCTCTGTCTTTCCTCTGATAATTCCATAGCTATCCTCACGTGCTCATTTTATAAGAGACTAGGCAGCTAAAAGCATCCCAACCAGCCCTAAGAGAAATGTGCGCGTGGGAGCTAATTGACGTTCGTTCGGTGCATACGGCTATAATTTATAAATAAACCTTCGAAAGTATGGAGACGTAAGAATTCATATGTAATTTATTACGCTTAGATAATACCACAGAGCACAAAACACGTTCACAAAACAGTCAGCTGGAAGGAAAAACTTCTTTAAAACGAAAGACAAAGTTAATACACTCAGTTCGTCGGAAAGTATTCATGCATAATTGAAAGGTTATAACTCGAAGTGCATATGATTTTGACGTAACGTGTATGTCTGTCAATCTAACTCAATTTTACTTCCAACTCACTATCAGTTGATTATTTTTAAAAACTCTTCCGGGCATTCTCTTTTTTACATGTACTCAACCATACTATTAATAAACATAAACTTACGTCATAAAACCCTACATAATCATTATAAGTTCATTCACAATTAAAAGTAATAGCGAATTACAATGCAGAATTCATTTTTGTTCCCCATTCATTTTTCACATATGTAGAGCTGGTTCGTGGAAATTTTTATTTCACTGACCTAATAATCTCTTAAATTTAATTAGCAGATTTTTTAATCAATATCCATTCATGCAAATCAGAATAAACAATTGGGTTCAATAACCTCAACTTTCCTGAAGTCCGACTCACAAGCCAGAAAAGATAAATCGAATTAATTGATCATAATAAGTATGAACAAGTTAAATTAAATGCATTCAATTAAAAACTACACATTCGATTTCACGCATGCTTCATGAAATTCCGATACACCTATATGTATAGTACACAGCCAAATAACCGAACATAGAAGTTACATTGTCTGTCGCCCAAGTGGAATAAATTTCTTTTATTTAATTTAATCACACATTTGCCAAAATGCGTTGTGTATTGCACATCCAGCATACAAAATACCCCAACCTAGCTCTCGCGTCACGATTAAAGCATTCCGCTAACGTAAGGAATTCACGAGGAGGCGGATGTGATGACGTGGTTGGCATGAGTAGGGCTAGGAGGACTCACATTTCAAAGGGCACGCAACAGCAACGACAACTTTCTAAGCCGTCATAGTACACATGTTTTATTTACTGCATCCAGTCGCTGTGCGGCCATAACCACAGAGAAATAGAACTACAAATATAAAAGTGAATGAAATGCAGTAATTAAAATCCAAGTGGCCTAATGCATAGTAGTCGTACATTCGATCGAAGGTTACCATAAGAGTTTGGGAAAAAAATCATATCGACTTAACCTTTAGCAATCTCTTCGATTGAGAGAGAAAGCTAAAACCTTACTAACCAATATAGAAGTACTTTTGCATTTTGGCTGAATTGACGTACGTAAGACAGATATCATTATCGTGGTGTAAAAAAGTTCTCCACTGGTGTACAGTATTATCGAAGAGATACTGCACTGTATCCGCAATTGACGGAGCACCACAGAGTGACATTAATTTTCATTTCATATTGTATATGTACGTATTATAAATACTCAAACTTTATTATTACAGTTTATTTAACGAATTGCGTCACTGCACTTAAATTTGTTCTGACTATTATCACAATTTCCTCGTTCATTGATCATTAGTTGGTTTAAAGGTAAAAAGTTTTTAGCACACACATATCTTACCTAAAATGTTACACATTATTACGCAGACACTTTTAAAAGAAAATCAACTACTTACGCACACAAAGATACAAATGTATCATTGTCACATTTACCGATTATTTGTCAACGGCATTGTTTACAGTACAACTTGTAGTTGTTTCACGCAAAGTTTCGTAACTTTTTTCTACTTCGCTTTACAATATACATACTATTTACTTATATCATCCTCGAGCTGGTTAGGTATATCTGTATGGCTGCGAGAATTATATGCGGCATACACAGACATGTTGTATAAATACAAAAGAAACTTTTGAAAGGACACAACAAAGGAATAAATATCTGCAGGTATCGGAAAGAGAAAAGCTTTCTCCACAGTCACCCACGACAGAAACACAAAACGAATGTTTCTAATTTTGCGGCAGATGCAAGTAATCCCATTTACAATTTTATCCCATTAACTCCTGCCTTGACATCCCATCACATCGTCCAATCCATCCACCAGCAAGTCTCTCTGCCACCGAAGAATTCCTAATAAAATTAGCGATTTCCCATAAGCCTCTCTAATCTGCCCGTCTTCTTTTGTATATTCGTGGCTCCAGCACCAAGCAACACTCTCGTGCACATAAAACTACAACTAAGTACTACTCCTACATTCCACACTCGAACCACTAACTGGACTGGACAAGGTTGGCGTGGCCTTCTCGACCTTGTACATTCTACACAGTCTCCCAACTCAGGTCTATATTTGGCGAAGGTTATATTCTAGACGCAAATCCATAACTTTCATTTCATTGTTTCCTCCGACCGCAACACGTACTACATTACACCACCGCACCAGACCATATTATTGCGCTACATTATTTACATTCTGTTATACTACTTTCCTTCTCCTTCTTTCTTCACACTTACCATCACCACTGCTCGCTCATACACTGGCAGACTCTCTTTCTCTTGTTCTCTCAGCCCTTTCAGCTCTCACTCAAATAATTATGGAGCCAAACTCATAATTAAATACCCAATAGCACACAGTCTCTACACAACACCCACTGGTATCCTAGTACAAACACCATGCTCTCTCAATGAACGAATTCCTGGCTCTACTATTATATAAAGTAAAAGGAAAGCAGAGAAAGGAAAGTTAAGCTTTTAATTAAAAATAATCACTATTCACCCAGAATAGTCTAATTCGTATTATTTACTTTACCGATACGTGTAATCTTTACAGCTACCACTGCCAATCAACGCTAAATGTCAAATAATAAGAATCCAATTCAAGTGACGTATATGCAGTCACTATACCCTTCCGAAATTTGCCACACTCAATCCAATAAAGAATTCATGCTATTCTGCTGCACATAAATATTGTGCTGTGCTGGACAGCCACATTCGCAAATGTCCATTATTCTGCTGCTTTGAATTGTCATCCACAGAATCCACGCTAGTAGCCACACTTGCTTATTCATGTATAGACCGCTATACAGTCCGTTGACAGTGTGCTACTGCTTCTTTCAGTACGAGTAGTGAGAGTCCGCATGTACGAATACTATGCATTATGTACTACACCCAAAAATAGATTTCATGAGCGTCGCCCTACTCGATTTCTCACGAAACCGAAAGCGAAAACTAGTAAACCTTTGACATTTGTTAAGAGTGAGGAAGAAACACGGAAACATCATTTTCTCTCTCTCTCTCTCTCTCTACCGTCTTACGGAGAGAGAACTCACATTGTGGAATACACATCCGAGAAATCGCACGATAAGACATCCCACACACACACACACACCAAGCCAACTCAAGTCAATTTCATTTCTGCATTGGCCGTTCCTATCTGATAAGAACGTACCGGAATGATTTCTCCACAGCAGGAAAACCTACACACACCTTCAACCTCTGTGTACATTTCTACTAATGGTTTCTGTGTTATACATTTATACATGTTACCGATAGACTCTACTTTCACCTACTATACTAATACCTTATGTATACTGGCAATACTGGAAATGGCAGAGAATTACTAATCTCCAAGTTGATCCGTTTCTAAACACTACAAATATACACTGAAGGTTTGGTCGACCAAATGAACTGAAATATTTTAGGCAGCCAAAAGCCACGATGTATTTTAGAAGTTATTTAATACAAAAAATGCGATAGGAGCGTACACTGGAGAGGAAATATTATCGACCTTCAAACTATAATTGCCCTCGACAGCAACACTGCATGCAAAATTCGGAATATGCTATATAGCAGATACACCGTTGCCTGTAGAAAGAGCTCAGATGTCGTCTTCAAATTTGCACAAGGTAAGTCGGCAGCGACAACAGTAGCAGTATGCCAATGTGTTCACAAAAAGAAAAGATAGTCAAAGTAAACCAACGCTCAAGTCAAGGCAACATTCTCTATACCATATAATGGTGGAAGTATATCAAGTTTGTAACGACACGCTTACAGTGTAAAGGGGAAATAGGAAATAAGAGAAAGAGAGAGGGCGAGCACATTTTAGCAGGAAAAGTAGACGGCACGGTGCGCGACTCTACATATAATGTATACAGCATAGTGCAGTGGCAAGGCATAACCATGTAGATTGCAATATGAACATTTTTACATGGCAGCCACCTTCATACAACGTGCACAATATGAAATACACTCGATTTCACTCACGACATCAAATAGCTAGCCCATCCATGCATGCGTGTATGTAAATACACAAGTAAAAATGTACATGACGAGGACAACGTCGAGACAAACGAAGCAAACTGCTGTTTACCAGTCGGAACTATAGTTTCCACACACACAAGGCCTTCTGTCACTCTGGCTTCACTCGCTCGCTTTAAGCACAGATAAGACACAGCTCTTTTCTCCCTCTCTCTCTCTCTCTTTGATGTGATCAACGTAATTTTCTATAATGCTGATAGCCCAAAACATGATGACCGTGCACCAAGCAAGCAGCATGTGAATTATGTACACTGTCCTCACAGACATTTCACGGCGTGACCTCGAGGGCAGTCTCGCACACTTGCCTAGTAAAACTGTATACTACTAAATGCGGGTAGTATGTATATAAAGGTGGACAAACAGAGAGAGATACGAATCGTGTGAGTACACACAAGTCGGTATTTCACAAATTTTCTATTGTGCTAGGTTCGATACAACAAATAGGTATGCATGCATTTTATAGTAGTAAGTAAGCAGCGATCATAACGATAGGCATGTGTACCGTCTAGAACACGCTCCAGGCCATTGGTACCCGTACTACTTACTACCACATTTTTTCCATCCACTTTCAACCTTGCTTTCTATCTCTATTATATTTACGACTACTATTTGTACTTACTGCTTACTTAAGTAGCTTTCTCTCTCACATTTTCTATGTTGACTAGGTATAGGTAAGCCGCTGTGCAGATAAGCCCAAACAATACTATTATATATTACGAGATGGCAGTCGAACTGATAATAATGCACTTGGCACATATAAGTATAGCAATTTCCACAGTAGATAAGAGCAATAGCACATGTGATGGCATGTAGTAATGTCTACGGTGAAATTCTTTAGTGGTGCCCAAGTCCACTGCCTGTAAAATTCCCCAGTAATAGGTTTCACATTGAACCTCGTAGCGACACACCGTAAATTCTAGATATTTAATAGGCTATAGTCTATACCGCATGCGGTAGCCTTCTGATTCGTGTGGAAGGACTCCAGAATATACCGTTAGCAGAGTGGAAGGCGAAATAACTGTGTACCTACTTTCTCTGGTGGTTGCCGAAAATCCTTGTCTTTGCTTGCTCCGTCTCTTTCTCTCTTTCTCTCTCTCTGCAGCTCGCTCAATTAGAGAGTTGGCCAAGGCAGTGAAAGGGTCACAGAGTGTAGCGCTTTTTAACTGTNCGCTCAATTAGAGAGTTGGCCAAGGCAGTGAAAGGGTCACAGAGTGTAGCGCTTTTTAACTGTGCTTGCCATGTCTACTGCATACACATGACTTTATCTTATGACGCAGTACGGTATTCCCATGTACACATTCATAAATTCTATTCCCTGCCTATACTTACTTGTTAGTACGTATGACATTCAAATAAAAGTCAACAAAAACGCACATGGTCACATAAATATATGTATATTGGCAAGGAACAGAGGTGAATTTGATTCGGCAAAAATTCAACCTAGAACCTTCACTAGATTCAATGAACAGCATTAATATGCAAACTTCTTCCTGTACTATTCAATGCACCTAATGTCGATAAGGCTACTGGAGCGATTCGGAGTATTGTTTGTGGTTTTTTTTCACCTCTTTTGTCTTGCTCTGTACAATTCTGCTTCCTTCCTAGTCATAATGATCACAATGAATCTCAAGTGACAAAACAACCTTTCAACACTTTACAATACTATGTATACGGCATGCACAGGGTGCTGGCTAATTTCTGATCTGTTATGTGCCATTCAATAGGTTCCTGCACTACTATCTGTCATTTAACACTAGAAACATCAACATTGTAGTATATAAATAAGTAAACGTTAAAAAATAAACTTAAATATTTACGAGTTCTCTGCAAATTCTAGACTAGGGCTGTATTAAATATGTGCAGGAAAAAATAGAATCTCTTTTCCGACATGTGTGTCCAACAATCTGCTATAATTATTGAATTATTATACGATGAATGTTAAAAAAATCAAACGACTTTAAAATAGTTACATATTATGATTGTAACAATATTTTAAACGGAGAAAGTAGTTACGGTTCTTTGGGCACCCTGTAAGGAGAAGCATGCATTTCACTTCTTGCTCAACATAGCACAAAACATTTTCCCAACGATTTGTTTGTTGTGTAATCCTACAACGTAGCAAAGCTGTTCATATATCAATGGGTAGTGTCACACAGCAATAGCTGTCCTCATTTTTCCGAATTACGTCTTTCACCCATATGTCACGGCGGAAGACATGGGAAATAGTAATGTCAACATAACAATACACAGGATGGGGATGCTACACAGAGGGAAATGTGAGTGGAGAAGCAAACAAAAATAAATACAGGTACATTTTACACGCTCTGTAGACTGAACAGCGAAAGTATTCATATAGCATAGCTAATCCAATGATAAATATTTAATTACGACACTAGTAGACACCGTAATGTAAAATACCCGTGGACACACTATCTTTTACATACAGAAAAGTAGAGCTACAATTTACCAGAGTTTCTCTGCCTTCCTACACACGTTACAATGACATTGCAACGTACAAAGTACAAGGTGCTTTTACTCCAAGTGAAACGAACGGTGAAAGACAACTCACAGAGAAGTGACTGTAGTATATATATTTATATGTAGACAGACAACACACACAACACAAGTCACAACAGCGATACAGTATTCAGGTGCTATGCTATACATCGTAGACAGTTGCTTAAAAGAAGAGTAGGTCAACAGAATACATGTATGGGTGTAGCTTGGCGAACTATTCTATGTATGTTCACAACAAAACGAAACTGGACTGATAAAGTATCGGGTTACCTTGCCTGCTGGTGGATCGGTTCGCCTTGAGTTACATTTTGATTCGGAGTTTACCCATCATTAGCTGATAAAAGTTTCGTAGAGTCACAAACACGATTTTCTATTGCCATGTCAGTTCACGGTTACGATTTCGCAAACTAATAAGTTAAATGTTGATAAACATGCGTTACGATAATCATGAAGCGCTTAAGTCTACATATTTATATGGATCTTGTAGTAGTTTCCCACGGAAAAAATCCAAGAGGAATACTAATTGGGTGCAAGTAGCTCGGGTTGCAGAATAACGATTATGCGTAGAAATGCACTAAAGGAACTAAACATTTTTACGAAAAATACATTCGCCAGATATTTCAATAGATACATATTATTTCTATATTACATAAGTACAGCAGTATATCAAATATGTAGTATCTTATATGGCATTTTGTGTGTTTTTTAGATATTTCAATAGATACATATTATTTCTATATTACATAAGTACAGCAGTATATCAAATATGTAGTATCTTATATGGCATTTTGTGTGAGCTGCGTGGGTTTCTGTTATTAATTCAGCCACTTGACCCCGACACGAGGCAGCAGCATAAATTACAAACGAACCGATAGGAAACAAGCTGTCTATTAATTTACAAGGGAAAACTAGGCGTGCACCTATCCCACTAATGAAATGAGCGACAGCAGTTTTCAGGACGAGACTGGACAGCTTGGCTTTAACATTTACTTCAATCATGCCAGACGAGTGAGCAAGCGAGCGATAAAGAGAGAGAGAGAGAGAGAAAGGGAAAAGTAGAACGCATATAGTATTGACAGCACCATTTCGAATTTTTCCACTGGTTGACCTTGCAAAGCTTTTCTCAGACTTTCTCCAGGGAATATCAACACGATGGATGGATAGACTGCCTAGTCCATTATGTTTAAATGTCAGTCATGCCAAAATTTCCTAACAATCGAAAAGGGAAATACCGATTTTATACCGCCCAGTCGTCTGTGACCCTCTATATTCTCTTTTATCGAAATTTAACCTCAAATAAGCTCAAGTCAGTTCTTCTCGATTTCTTTTTATCTGTTCGCTTCCATTCGCGGCAGTAGACGTTCTTTTAGACACACAACTATCTCAATGTCTCAGTTATGCAAATTTCCATCTCAACAATTCTTCTTCACACGTGTACAAGATCATGTCAAAATTTCCTTTAACGCCCCTTACTCGTGAAAAACTTAATTTTTTCAATATTTTTCCTTATTATTTAACCTCTAAACGCATTTCTGCTTGCCAGTGAGTACATTGACGCAAGTGGGAATTCTTCACATATGAAATTGAAAGGGAAACGTCTATTTTATCGGTATTCTTTACTATACGATTTGATTAGCCGTCTAGCCTGTATTATATTTAACTCAAATAACCTACAAGCAGTAATTCCCAGCTATTTATTTAACTCTGCAGATTTGATCGTGTGACTAGACCAAAGTAAGTAATGCATTCCTCTTAACAGAAAAAGCGTTCACATGCATAAAAACACATTCCACATCGGCAGCATATAATAAGCTCTTTTATTCTTATCTCAAAAGATTCCGTATAAAATGAAAAACGATATTATGTATAGTTGTGTAATCTACGAACGCATTACGTTTGATCTGCATCTTCAGCATTATTGAGCATGTCCTAGAATTCCTTAAGCACAATGCGCAAATCACTCGCAAGTTTCTCAATCAGCCAGACTCAAAGGCTCTACTACAACAACACATCACAAAAACTCAAGTAGGCCAGTCAATATTGTTGTCTCTACACAATATCTCTATCTACAAATAGTATAATAAATACTGTAATAGGAAGGCGTGTGTGTAATGTATTTATTTATTTATACAGCCAGTCGGCTACACAGGAAATAAAAATGTTTATACTGTACGTATTATGCATATCTCATGATGTATGAAAACGAAAGAGACTGACATGAATTATTGCCCATGTTTTGAAACTAAGCATAATAATAATCTAATAACGACAAAGATCATCTTGATAGTTCTGATTTCATTGCACCAATCTTCTGATAAGGGGATCCTTTAAAAAAAGGAACAAATGTGAAAGCGTGGACCACTTGTACCTAGAGATTAATTATTTTTATTTTAAAGTCAAGTCCAGGATCAGTTTATACGCCGTTTTACTAATCATGACACAAGATTCTATTATAGACTACTATTTATTAAACAATAATAATAAAAAATTGATACTTGATTGACGCACATTAGTAGGTATATAGGGACAAAAATCTGTCTGCACTTATGGCAAATACTGTGTTATTATATTAATTATACACATCTTATCGCATTACGTTTTCGAATAGCCTTGGGATGACGCTCGACAGTATTTATTAGCAATACATACGGCACACGTATTTAAGATTTCTTCATAGAATTCATCGAGCAGAGAGAGAGAACACAAATGTGGTCTGTGTAAGGATAGACACGTAATGCCACTAAGTCCATTAAATGCAGACTATTAATACGAATCCTTTCAATACACTTCCTCATACAAATTTTACAGTCAACAGCAAATACCTTCCTAGTACGACAGAACGAATTAATCTATATAGATATGTTGTGTACCATACTGTTTATGAGATCTATAATATGTGAAAAGAACTTTTGTATAACTAGTTCACAAAATATCTGTGCTCAAATCTTTATTTAAATGTTAAAACAATAAATACTGAAATGTTACGCTAAGCCAGTGATTAAAAGTGAGACAATAAACAAATCCTTGCTAAATCACATCTCTCATTACAATAAGTATCACTCGCGTGTACAATATGTTTACTTGTTATATTAAGGACTCTCTTTCAGATGTGAAATCGGCTTACCGTTATTTTATTGCACACTATTTTATCTACCACTCCAACAGAAAATGTACCTATGCAATTTTTTAGTATGTACGTGTACGTATATAAAACTTTAGCCGAAGAAAATAAGCAAAATAGTGCATCATTGGATATTTCACTGCATGATTTGCGGCTAAATTTCTACTATATAAAACACTAACTATTTATATAGGTAGTAATAGTGTAGGCAAACTGTATCTATAGTTAAAGCTTTCCCGATGTTATCACCGGCTCATAGTAACTCCGTGCTCCTGAATAGCTGTAATATGGCAAGGCTGTAACTATTCGGCCTTCAGAACATGCACATTAAATAAAGTATGATCCTCTGTGAGAGTGAGTAACTCGCTAAAACATATTAAATTGGTAAGTTATGTACAACACGATGTAAAGCAATAATCAAATATAATATTTGCTACCACACTACACTTACACACACATGACACATCTCCAGCCAGAGTTTAATTCATGAAACCACAATTTGATTAAAACAGACGCTAACGCAATCGTTGAACATAACATGTACCACTGCCAGATGCAAACCTTATCACTGATAATCATATCACACGATTTTTGTCCTTGTCTCGCAGTCGCATCTTCATCATACAACTATTACAACTATTTTCTTAAGTAAGATCTGTTTGTTTGAATCTGTTCCCATCAGACCTTTGGGTTAACCTCAAAAAATGTGACTTTTTATATGCTTTAAGAATTCCGTATTTAGATTTCTGCCTGTTGTGTTGTAGTAAACGGTACAACAAATGAATCTCTTCTCTTCTTACACATTTGTCATTTTAAGCCAATCTGTTTACTTTACAGATAGTTGAGAGAGACACTGCTGGAGAATTCGAGAGCATTTCTCGAGAAGAAAAAAACTTTGCGAACAACTGGGAGACAATCAGACGATTGTTCGGTTCACTCTCCACTCAACGCAGTATAAACAACGCTTCTCTCACAATCGATTATCACTTGAGTGCTTCATCGTCAAATAAAACGATCTCCAAGTGTCTACATTCAAGGCTGCACAGATTACACCCAGCGCGCATCGGCATCACATGTACAATGCACTGTATAGGTATCTCTATTCTAGAGACAGAGACAGGCAGATAGAGAAGCAACAGTCACTTAATGCTAGTAGTTATAAGAGACACTGGTGTAATAATATCCAATCTTGAATGTATGTACATACTTTTAGTGTGTACAGAAGAGTAGTAGAGCAGATAGACGCTATCACACAGCAATTGGCACACTACTAAATAAGAAACAGGGAAAGTTGATTCCGAAATACAATTTTTTGGCCCAAGTTCAAGGACATACAGATACTACACTCACACTGATTCACATCCAACTCAATTTCAACTCTTTAAAATGTTTTGACAAAGTGTAATCTAATATAATGCAATGCAAGTAGCAAGATGTGCCATGAACGGGTCTGTGTGCACACGAATACTTACTATATACTAGTAGGCACACTACTCGGTATCACAACCAGAACCCACACCACTACTGAATCTATTGCAATCATAAAACAGAGCAGAAAAGCATTTCAGTGAGATCGTGAGAGAGAGAGGCTCTTTCCTATATCATGGCATTGCATAACATTACTTCATTTAGCATAACGTAACTTACAGTTTATGTTATATCAGTTGCAAATTTGTAATGGCTTCGCAGATACGTTAGTAGATGCCTGCTTACAGTATTGGGAGCTACCGAAGTTAATTTTGCCCTCTATATACCGGCACGGTGCACTTAAAGTGGCCGTAGTGTATAAATACATACATATGTATATACACAAATGAATTCTTTCAGCCTACGAAGGATGCCATGTGCAAAGCCTGAGCAAACTCTTTCGCGAGAGTCACACAGGCTGTGGCAGACCAGACTTCTGAGCACATACAGAGCTTATTTATTGGCAAAGGTCTCAATGCCAATGTCAGAGTGATGCTCTGTGTTATATATGTGTGTGTGTGTGTGTGTATTGCAACTGAACTAAGTGCTTTCCATTGTATTCACACAGCTTATTACTTACTACTCAATTTTAGCACAGACACACACATGCCTTCTCATAATAATGTGCAGATTTACCTGCATATACAATTTACTACACAACATAAATTTGCTTTGCAGGAGATGAGACGTGTCGTGGGGATGATGGACGGACTGCTATTTATTATTGCCGACCCCAACTCATCTGAATATCCACCCTATTTCCACTCAAATAAGCAATACTGCATATAAAATTTGTCCACGTTCACTCAGCCTGAAGCTCACACACAACTACTTACTTACGTACTTACTATCATCTGAATATCCATCCTATTTCCACTCAAATAAGCAATACTGCATATAAAATTTGTCCACGTTCACTCAGCCTGAAGCTCACACACAACTACTTACTTACGTACTTACTACCATCAGTTTACATAACTTTCACGTACATGTGATGCTATATTGTAGTCAGACTGAATATTCTCTTTATCGATATGGGTTCATGGAAAAGTGTACTCAAAAAAACCTTTTGCTTAAGCACATCGTTAAGAACTTCAATTGGAAAATTTGTGATTTGCACTTGAATGAAAGACTACTACTCATCACATTATTTTATCTTTGCAAGTATCGGCGGTGCGAGAAGGAAAATGTATTTCATATCCAACCAATGCCAATAATTCATTGCATGAAATCCGAGCAATAAATTGGAATATAAATAAGAAAACTCTAAAATAACTGTAGATCCAGTGTTGACAGGCTTTTGCTTTGTTTCCATCAATTTGATCTTGATATTTGTAGTGAATTGTACTATTAATTATTTTATAAAAGCCGTAATAGTCGACAATACATAGTATATAGTAAATACGGCTCTAGTGAAAAATAGATGAACATTGAAAAATATGTTTATTAATCACCATCAGCCATTGGAAAAAGATTCTCCCTACAAAGGCATACACACAATGAAGAAGTGCAAGTGCTCTATTATCATTGTGGGCAAATAAAATTGAAAAAGTAAAAGCTTAATGTGCTATTAATGCTGCAGAGCTCCATGAGGTTAATTATACTACTGTGCATAAATTTCCTAGAGTAAATAAAGAAATACATGTATCTACTCAAATGTGAGATAAATAAATAAGCGCACGATCCCCCGCATGCCTTCCCCAAAGAAGCTAATTTGCGTAATGTATGCCATACTGAAAGTGAGAGAGAGGAGTGCTATTCAATACTGTATGCTCCTAGACAAAAATGCATGAACTCACAATCAGCACATTAAGTACTACCACAAAACTACAATACACAGCACTGTATATATAAATGTCATGTTCAAGTCGATGGAGAGAATGCTCACACAAGTCTCATTAGCAGAATGCAAAGTGTGTTTGGCAGATATTTTCGCATGTACTGGATGTAGTAATTGTTCTGTTGCTCTATGTACTAGCAGTTGCGCTCGCATCGTTTCCTTACCAGTGCTGCTAATTAAACATCCTTTAATGTAAATATTCATAAATGCTGTGTACTCACTGTGAGTATTAGTAATTCATAAAACATCTTCATCTGATTACGTACAATTTGCATCATGTAATCCTGTCTCATGGAGCACTGTGCAACAAAGGATACCACGAAGATGGTATTTAATAGAATCCTATAAAACAGACAGCTTACCTTGAAAAGGGCTAATCCACCGAGTGTCATTAGAAAGTACTCAAATCTACGTAGATACACTAATCCAGACTTTTTGTCAAGGCAAGACAGAAATCCTAACGGCTCATCAAGGCAAAATATTTTCTTACGCACGACATTTAAAGTGAATTAAAACCCACATATTCCATACACGAGAATTTAGAAACACCACGTAATAGTCAATACTTTGACTTGAGACTACAGACTATTATATAATTGTTCCAGGAAAAATTGGCTTCTTGTCAGGTCACTTTTAGTAATTACTATATGCACTCTCCTTTCCCCCTTATAAGTACCTGTAATCAATTCAGGTCACAATTATAGTCTCCTCTACATTCCCAGAAGACAAACTCGTCAAATCCATTTTCACACAAGAAGCTGTATGAGTAATTATTATTACATCACAATTACGAGCACTCATTTTTCTAAAGTATTTTATTAGAATATTTTCAGAAAATAATTTTTCCTATTAAATGCCAGCGACCGGTAAAATTCACCTTACATCGAAAAAACAGAACGGGGAAATTCTACACCATCCACCATCAAGATGTAATAATATCACTGCACGGAGACAGTCTACTAGTTGAACTGAGAATAAACCACTTTGCTTTTCTTCTTACACAGAACACACGTCGTCTATACAACGAAGATGAGTAAGCGGGGGGACGACAACAACTGCACGTCTTTTAAACTCGACGTTTTGCGTACACTGAAGAGCAGTGGCCACAATTTCCCACTCTACTACCGTTTACAACACAACAGACATTACAGCACATATTGAGTTGGCTAACTATTTAAATATACGTAAGTGGTGGTGGTGAGTGTAGAAATGAAGGACAAGGCTACTTGTCTATACACACAGAAGATAGAAGAGAAGAGAGACGGACGACCAAGTCAATTCACAAGTTCAAATGAACCGAATACTACTTAAATACAATATGTGTGTGATACGGCGAGTGCTGCAGTCCGCAGGTGAATGAAGAGAGTTAAAGTGAAATAGTGAACGCAACACACACCACCACTACTACACAGTCCTGTACACACACACGTAAGACGAAGACGACGATAAGGCAGACGTGCTCTGTTCCCACTCTGACTGACTGACTGACTGACTGACTGACTAACTGACAATAAACCTACTATCGTACAGTCTTCTGCTCTTAATGTTGAGTCTCGCGTCGAGTCTATTTCCACTCACTGGACTCCACTGAATAACAGTGTGCACTCTCTCTCTCTCGCTGGTAGTATGCGGGGCGCTTAACGTACTGCTGCTTCTATGTATATACCGGGCACCGGGATAACCTCTACCATACGTACAGCTTTCGGGTATTTATTACACAGAGAAAGCCCACGTCATGTCACTGCACAGACTTTCGTACGAATGCAGTTTCCTTGAGGAAGGTTCTACCTAACGCGTCATTCAAACGACTACTATGTCTCTCGTACTACTATTATATGGTGAGTATAGAAGCAGTACAAATGGATAATTGGATAAAAAGTGAACAGTGAAAGGACCAGGCCAGTGCACAAAAATCAACTGCACTTCTACGTATCTATTTTAATATGATGCCGAAAAGACTACTTGACATTGCTCAAGACTTCTTACAAGAAGAAGCTTTTTTGTCCATTCTTTTCAATCTCTTCATTTAAGGCGCATAAGATACGTGAAAGAGAAAGTTTGCTTTCAAAGAGGTTCGTATGGAGTAGTTATGTTAGGTAGGAGAATTTAGAATTCATACTCTGTCCTGTGCGGATGCCAAGCCATGCCCAGTGATACCCCCATAGAGATAAAAAATAAAGTCTACAACGAAAACTGCTAGCCATCAAAGGCTAGTTAGGTTGTTAGAAGTGTCGGAAAACAGATGCTGTGCTCGGGTCTGCTTTGGGTCACCACTGGGAAAAGCTACGAATTTCATTTAAGCCAGAAAACCCATCTTTGAAATTACAAACGAGGCATTTCCTTTTGCAATCTTTTTTCCTCTACTGGAATTCTAGGAAAACTGTCCTCTGTTTCAATTTCAACATTTCTATCTAACATTATTTGAACAATGCTGGCGTTTTTTCGGTGATAAAGGTCAACTTAAAAATTTAACTACTTTAAAGCCATTTTTACATAAAGCAATTTTTGCGCCATGCAACAAACAATGCAGACAAACAATGCTATACCTACATTTAAACAAAAAAATTTTTGAAAAATGTGCAAGTCCATTCAAACATTAGCCAATTATGATGTTTAAGTATTATTTTCCAAAAAGTATTGCAGTATTCCCACTTAATCTTTTTGTTTTGAGCTGGCTTAGTTGGTGTAGACTGCACTTCCGTTTCTTTGTCCATCTTTACGGTTTGGATACTTCTCTTCTAGCATACACTCGAATAGAAGATTTATTTTCAATTTGTCTTCACAAATTACCATATTCTTAGATGGAGTCATCGTTCTTACTTACCGCTATATGTCCGTAAATACACAAGCGGTCTTACTGCTACATGTATTCATGCATAAATATAAATATTTGATTTCATATGCTAAAAGTATTTATTTTAATCTTGACAAAATAGTACTGCCATTTGTATTAGTTGTACATGTGCATTAAATGGTACCCGTTGTTGTATGGTGTATGTACATATACACAGTAGTGAACATTAAGTAAGTACTTTATAAGCTTTGCTTATAAGAAATAAGCAAAATTTTTAAAATATTACATACTGCTGGTTGCTATTACTGTGGGTAGTATTTTCAATCCGTATTTGGTATCAGTACTTATTAGTAGATACAGAAGCAAAATTAATTTAAACTTGGAGACCCTTTGTTTGCACAATTATTCACAACTAAGATAAATTCTTAGAACTATCTATCAAAAGTGTAACACTCACTAATCCGTGTGGAATTTGAGGAGTGGAATAAAAAAGGTTTAGTGGTGGGTAGACAGCGGCTTTATTTGAAGGAGGATATCTACATAAATACATACGCAGTACGTCTACTGAATTTTATATGTGGTAACACACAAGGCAGTGGAAACTGAAGGCCGGGTGCCGGCACTGACCTATATTCGCTTTCCTTTCCTTCCATTCACTCAAACTCATCACATCCGAACGAGCAGTGGAGTGGTAGCTGCCTTTTCGGGTTTGACGTGGAAAAACGAGCAGACACACAGTCAAAGAACATTTCAACTACTGCATACTACTAACTAACACATACATAAGTATAGGTTCTCCCCATGTGTAATTAATTCAATTTCGGATTGCAACAAATACTTTCCACGACTTTCTCTCTTCCTTCGCTGTCCACACAGCAAAAGTATAGCTTATTGCTCAACTATGCACGAACTGAATGTGTCAGACTAATTTGCACATGTCACATAGTTATATGCACAAGGGGAATGTACAAAACCTGAATGAATAGTACTAGCCAGATACTTGAATGACGATTATTTGAACAGCGTCCCACGCCTTTCCTTGTTTGCCCTAACCTAGAGCTTAGTTCTGCCTTTTGATCTGTGCAAGGTTCCGTGGAACGACTTTTCCATATATAAAATTACCACTACACAAAAGTGAAAATGCCAGTGTCTCTTGATACACATGTTGAACGCTTCATACCTACTGCTCTCCATTGTCTACCGATATTAGGTCCACTTCTCTTACACTTTACCCACTGTGTGTGATATACACTGTCAATGATTCACCTAAGCTGTTGAGTACTATACAAGATAGGAATGTCTCGTAATATTCAATTTCTTCACCTAAGTACATACACTTTTGGTAGGGTGACATGACAGTACAGTCGCTATGTCATCATTTGGAGGACGGGTCTGAAACCAATGTAGGTAGCCGTACACAACACGTAGGAGGTTACATTAATAAGGAAAACACATAAGTCAGCTTGGCAGTAGATATTTGCAGCTTGAACTATTGCTACAATCTAGAATTATCCTTACTTAAGCGATTGAATGCTCAGGGTCACATTACTCTCCAAGGTATCTGTGTTAGCGTGGTAGTATAGCCAAGCCAAGGCACGCGTGTCCTTTCTCCTTCTTTCTCTCGCTGCTCTCTCTTGTTTCCTTTCGCCCACGTACACACAGCCAGTAGCACAGCAAAGTGTGCAAAGCAATGTGTGCATGCACTGATGGCACTGTGGAGGAGTAGTCTAGTCGCTTCCATTGCAAACAGAACTGTTAGCGAAGCATAACAAGAAGTGATGTACAAACAAAGTTTTGTCCTGTGAAAGACACAAGGACAAAGCCGACACCAACTTATTGCAAAGAGACAATTGGCACAGCCCATTATGCCCACGTTACTATTGTAGGTAATGGCTGTTGTGTGCACACTCTGTAGTACTAGACGGGCCACTTACAGAAAACAGGAAGCACATATTATTATTATCATAAACTGCAAACCGTTTTGACAGAGTTAACAATGTACTATACAGAACCGTTTCTTTTCTAATGAAGGGCTCCTGAGAAAAGTTTTCTGGTGTTTGCTTTTGTAGTCGAACTTTCACCGCTATTTACACTTTCAATTGAAGGGCTGTTTTGTAGCTGTGATGGAAACAATAAGTAATTGCGAAATCGGGCTGAAATGGCATACCACCCAGTTACAACCTGAGTATCATAAACTTTGGCATATTTATATTTATAGTCATTAAAAAAAATAAACGGAGTTGATTGTTATCTATTTAAATTTTCTCTCTGCAGTAAAATTTATTTCTACAAAGAAAGAGGATGCAAAAAATTCAATTAATTCAACAAATAAAATGAGGAATTTCTACAGCTTTTATTTAATAAATATTATCATTTCAGACGAAATTAATTGTCAGCCAATTCTTACACAGATGTTTGTCTCAAGGTCTGCACTATTTCTTCATTGAAATTTACAATGAACTACTAATACTTGACACACCAGACTCTACAATTTACTACCATACAATCATTGCATTGTTGGGAAAGCATACGCACCAAGAACTTTGGCTACAGTATGAACAGAAACATCGCGAGAAAGACGCTGAAACACAAACATCAAAACATTGTGAATGACGTCAGTAGCAAACCAAAGGCTTCGAACAGAGGAAAGTGTAATAGAAAGAATAGGCGAAAGAAAACTGAATAATTAACAGGTACGACGATCAATAATGGATAGCGTCTGCTTTAAAGCCGTTGCAGCCGAGGAAAACCACTTTCTCTTCTTCCCTTTCTCCAAATGAATACGAATCAACACTACGAACGTAGTTTTTGTTTTTTATCATGCGTACTGCTTAATGAATTCCTGGTAAAGACTTTCTCTTCTGATTTCGTAATGTATAGAAACTTCTCGTCCACAACATTAGCTCAAATTACATTCTGCGTGCAAAACATTCATTACAAAATAGATGCCATTAGAAAGTCTGTGTGTGTTTGTGTGAATGTAGGTATGTAACCCCAAGGACAGATGAAAGATGCAAGAGTAAAACATTTTCTACGCGATGAAACAACAAAATAAACGGCATTTTCTTGGAAGTTCTCTGATTGCGAGGTTATTGTAGGAATTAGTGGTGGTTTCGTAATAGAATGTAATGAAATAGTTCTTGTTTTCTCAGTTGCCTTGTAGTTATTTCAAATTTCAATGGGAAAGCGAGAGACAGTCGCGCTGAAAAGGGTGGCCAAGATACAAATAAGACGAAATCAAAGCAGAATATGCAAATTGTTGACTGTGACAATAAAGAGCAAATTGAGTGTAACAAATAACTACGGGAGCAGATGAGACGCTGCTTGTTGCCCTGTAGTTTTATTTATTTACATACCGCAGCCTAAAGACTGATTCCCCTCTTTTTCTCTCTATCTCAGAAAATGCATGGAAATGAAAGGAAGCCAAATCAAAAGTGGCTAATGAAAATTGTCGAGAGTGGTGGTTGTGCCCATGCTTGCATACAAAATTAGACGAGTTCCACAGAACCCTTTTATATCCCCTATATGTATTAGTACATTACCCACATTACATACCTTTTTCAATAGTAGATACACTAGACACTCTAGACACTGGAATTTCCCACCAATTTACTAATCGACTCTCTCTGGAGAATTAACAACGCACTAAATAAATTATACTAAATAAACCTCTTCGTTGCGGGAGATAATCCGTCTCGCCTCTATAATTTCAATTAGACTCGTCTCCTACCACCTTCAAAGACACCATGTGCTTATGTGCTTCCTGTTACGTGCTAATCCTACTTATTTGTACAAATGATGCCCGTGGACAAATCTTTACGATTTTTAGGAAATCACCTTGTAAAGTAAAATGTGTATATAGTAAAACCCTGAATTTTTCCATTCTTCGTACAAGTCACGACTATATGCATAGGTATGTACAATTTCGTATCAATTATCTATAGTTATAGAGCGGAGTCATCATTTAAACTAGGCCACTCCTTAGCACTACAGACAAATAGCATGATACTGAACTTTGCCCATTAAGCGGACATCTGAAGGACCGAAAACAAGTCAGTGTAATATGTACAAAACACAACGGACCAGGGTTGCTAATGCCTTAGCACTGCAGACCTTTGAAAAATTCATGGCATTCTAATTCCCGTAGTCATTTCACTGCCTCGTGCTTCGCAACGGCATTCAACTGTTCGGATAGCGCAAACGTCTACAGGTTAACCAAGGCAAGCAAAACTTCAGTTCTCTTATCAAATGCTGTAGAAAGTGTACACTGTACACCAAATACAAATGTACGTTACACGGTGCAAAAATAGTAAACTTTTCCCTGGAACCTGCACACAGCTTTCATATCACGGGCATATGACATGCCAAACAAAGTCCACCCTACAAAAGAAATGTACAGTGACTAACTGATGACTACAGCATTTGCAGTGTAGTAAGTATAGGATAACCCCAACCTAACTTAAGGAGGACGAATGCAAGGTTGCACTTGCATTCATGAATTACCAACCGTCGTCCCCCAGCTCATTTCTCATTACGGTCTTCGCTTGCTTTTATTATTTGGCAATTGGCTATATACAAGGCCCACTATGTATAATTTGTCGCAATGTATTAGCTCGTGGCAAACATGCTTTGCGTTAATATACAGAAAGTGTATAATACATAAATACCTAGGCAAAAGCGTGCCTTCATGTTGACTTTATTATCTGATTATTGAAAATAAAGCACATGATGAAACGTGAAGTAATGTACACAGTTGGATTCATTAGTACTACAGTTACAATTGCCTAAGTAATATAAACTTTCAATTAGCACGCACCTGGCGTGAACTCTCACCTCTCTCCAGATTGGCCCCAGTAATGCACTGAAAATGAATTCGTACACATCCAACGAGGTATATGCATGCGGTATTTGGTGTATTATACTACAGGAGTACACCGTTGATTAGTTACTTAGAGCAAAGAGAATGTATTACTGTATATGAAGTCGTTTTCGAAAAATATAAGTAGTCTTCTACTGTAGTAACTGTAAAATGTGCGACTTTTTGTGAGAGATTTCTCTTCGTAGCAATAATTGACAATGAAAGTTAGCCTTCGCCGCTCGGTTATATAAAGTGCACTGCAAACATATACATCAGAGTAGGTAAAAATAGCTTTCTTTTCTTTATATACTGGTTTCCCACGTGAGTTGTCAGTTCAGGGTATTCCAAAATCCTTCAACAGTGTAGTACACACCGTGTCGGTCACAGATGTGTGTATAATAAGCTAATGTGTACAAAGCACTACATAAACTTCAGTGGCCGCTCTGCTATCTCTGCTTTCTTCACATGCATATACGTACGTAGGTATTTACTTTAAGTAGAGCCATTTACCTTGAATCTCAAGAGCAAAAACAACATGCTTAGAAAACATCGTCTAACGGAGCATCCTATAAACTTTATGTACTGTCTACACTGTACTACATAGAATGTGAGAGAATGTAAACGTTACCCATCCCATCACTTCAACGTATAACGGTTCACCCTGCGTTGTCTGAACGATTTCTATGTAGCCCCGCTGGCACTACCGCAACAAACAACAGCAAAAGCCATGCAAACAGTCGGAAAAGCTGTACTTTTCTCGGTGTGCACACACACATACACAGAGGGAGAGTAGTCGGTGTCTGTGCAGACTTTCGGTTTCGTAGCCTTCACGAATCCCACGCAATTCCTTGAATGCATGTGCCCATCCACCCATGTTCAACGTACCTACTAGTGGGATATACACCTTCTATAATATGTACTCAACAAGCTATATTACACCAGAAGAACTATTTGCTTTCAGTCGCTGCCAATAACATATCCAACGTTCATATAGTCAATTCAGTGTATATGGGGAAACCTTGAAAAGTAAACGATGGCCCTAAATAATAGCGATTCGATGAAAGAACGAACGCTTGTAGTCACTTTCTCATACATACATACACACTAATTACTTTTACAGCAGAGGGAGAGAGAGAATGAAACTTTAGAAAAAACCTACTCTTGAGTTTGTATATTATATAATATAGAGTATTCTTGGCCTTTTTTCATCTTGTATTTACCATGTACTACTACAAAAGTAATTAGGTGGAAACCTATCGACAATGTTAATAACTATGATAAGAGAAACATATCGGTTTACAAGTTGGCATTTGATTCAAAGTGCGCCGTAAGATTTACTGTGTGCAGTAATGATAGGAGCTGTAGTTTCATTAGTCATAACCTTTGCCATCAAAGGAAGTCGACTAAAGGAGATTTCAGGGCTAGCTACTCTGTAAGTACAAAGTGTTTAATTCAATTAACTAACCGTCGACAGCCAGACCAAGTCAGAAGGAATGAACCTGGAGCGATCCTAAAAATACCTCCAGAATGGAAAAAGTCTAATCATGAGACAAGTTCAAATTACTCACTTCCAGCCAGTAAATAGATATTAGTAATGGAATTGCCTTCTCTAACACTAGATAAGTATATGTATACAGAGATGTTGGTTCTTCCTAATTCGCCATTTCCCTCGGGAATCTATATCTTTTTGACTTTTTCAATGTTGTGCGGCATCAGCAGATCGTTGTGTCTCCTCCTCAGAGAATCGGGTCAATGTCACAGTCGCCAGGAAAATTATCAGCCAGAGAGAACGACAGACTGACCTTGTCTATCTGTCTTCCTTTTACGAAAGTCAACGAATGAACGCAAAACATGCACTCAACCTAATAGTACAAGTATACTATAGTATACGATATAAATAGATTTCTGTTCACGTAATAAAATATTGACTCCACCCCCACCCCACTTCCTCCCTACCCAATTCATCTTTACCGGTGGAACTTAAGTAAAGTCTGTATCATCCAAAAAGGAAAATGCTACGTTAATCTAATCCGAAGAATCCAATAGGAATTATTACTGAAAACATTGTTTCTTCATGTTCCACACATAAACACACTGGCACAGTTGCACAGGTAACTACACAGACCCTTTCAATATGTATTATGCATGAACTGAAAGTCATCCCCGAAATGTACAAAAAAGTCAACTGGAGTCTGCCTGATATTTAATACATAAACCCGCACAATTTTTCTCTCTTACAATATTAAAATCCAACACTTCTACAATTAGATAGTCGGAAATGTTGTATTAATCAGCTAATAATGGTTTTATACTGGAAGCCCACTCCTTTTCTGCTTTAATTTAATATTTGATCAAAAAGGGTTTTATACTTTTTCGATTTAACTTGCTGATGTGGTGTACTCCTACATTTCCACGTAAATAAAAGGATTCACACATTCACAACACAGCAAATAGCAGCACAACTACCAATACTACAACAGCAATACGAAAAAATGAAAAGACACATATATACCAGAACACACGTATCACAGTAATAGGTACATTTGTGAGAAAGTCAAGAACCCTGTATAGAGTAGTATTACTACACGCTGTTACTTCATTACGTTACGGGAGCACAGCGAAAGGAGCCATGAAATAAATGTCAAAGTGCAAAACACGGTGTGCTGTCTTGTCTTGTGCTGTCCTAACAAATTCAATCGTCCGAATTGCCCTTGGGCCTTTATCTACGTTTTACTTATATCGGTTACTACATATTTGCTACAGAAATCCCACCAATCCTCCTGCACAGAATCATTTTCTAGCACCGTGAAGGTCATAAATAATTCATGAAAAGAAAGCGACTCAGGACACAGAACATCCAATTCATTTCCATACGAATCCTTTTCTCTTTCTCTCTATCTCGCTCTGCAGTGTACAGCGTTACAAATGTAACCTACTTCAAATACTTTGTGTAACGACATTGTTCTCAAACTCTAACAGGGCGGGGACTAATTAATAGTCAGCCCTACAATTCCGTGGCTAAAACAATTTGCCGATGGATGTGTATTAAAACATAGCATTGGAGTTTTAGGTCACAAATAAAGAGTTAATGAGCACGTTTCTGCTAGGTGGGACAGGAAAAAACCAATGAGCAGGATAGAAAAAGATAAATACAAACTGATAGGAAATGACTTTTTATACGGGAGTACTTCCTAAATTCGTTGTACGTATTCCGTCATTCAATTTTCTCTGTGATACAGGAGAAAATTTCAAGCTTTCACTCACTATTCATGTGGCAACATATTTGTGTCAACAAATCCATCCATATAAAAATAGAAAACCATCACAAACTCTAAAATCAATGACACAACAAAAGCTGTGCACATCCACAACAACCTTTCTCCTTCACTTTTATTCCATTACGAGGCAAATCGACCCGAATGAATATCTTTTGTTGGTAAGCCCTCGGTGCTTTACGCGGATTTAAAATACGTGTCCAAGAATGTCTCCACTTTTACGACTACTATATGTATATCCGAAATATGTTTGCACAGAATTTTCAATGTTGTTTCACATACTTTCTATATTTATCTATATTCTAAGTGGGTTTTGAATTGAGAGGATAAAAACTGGCTAAAGGTGAAGTTTCAAATTCCAAAAGGAGAATTGAAAAATGTGGTTATTTATGCATACAACACATTTAGTAAGTGGAATCAGATATTTAAAATACCTCTTCTAACTTTACAGTAAGGATCAAATAGCAATTGAAAATGATGAATCACTTCATGAATTTTGAGTTATCATGATGGATCTCGTAAGAACACAAATTTACTAAAAGGAAGCTTTCAAAATTCTCATTAAGTATTTAGTCCATTCGAGTTCCTCCTTAGGAGCATGGAAGTCAATTTGGGTCGCAGCCACGTGAATTTCTTTACCTTACCGCCGGTGATAATATGCATTATGTCATTCATCCATCTATTCCCGCAGACATGTCACATCAAAGTGACATATAACAATGCACCGTCGTCAACTGGCGCAAAAATAAAAAAAACGCAGACAAAGAGCGAAGTCAGACAAAATGCAAGCACCACTCACAGCACAACAGCCAGTGAATGAGTGACAGAGAAAGAGATAAAATATCCGAAGGACTTTTCTGTTTAGTAGCATGCCAGGGCCACGGTGCATAGGAAACAAAAAACTCTGCATTCACATGCTTACACACACACACATTCATGAGTTGCACTAACCTTCGTGTATAAACGACAACACAATAGGTTTTGCAGTACACGAACACGTACACTGTATCCGTGAGAAAGCATGTACTTATAAGTATTTACGTGTAGAGAAATATGCCATGCTTTCTCCAATTATCGCTGTAATTCAACGATTAAAACCGCAAGGCAAGGCTACTAAAAGGCAAGCCCATACAACTAACCACCGCTTTTGAACAGTAAACGTCGATTTACACAAGCTGAGTCATTCTGAAAGTGAGCCTACCTCACATTCACATTATCAATAATTAATCGAAATTAAAGATTGTACTGTATGAGTAATTGCCTCATGGCTCCCAATTAATAGTAATTTTAAAAAGGTAGGGCTACCCAAATTATATTTTCATGTGTTAACAAAGAAAAATGTATTCCTGTAGTCAAAATTTACCTTGACCTCGTGAACCAACTATTAATTTTGGAAAATACAGAGCAACGGTGTACATCAAAAATTTAGATAGCAAGTGAAAACTTGTGTCCGAACGGTGCAAAGCAGCAAACTTTAATTAAATAGTTGAAAAGAAAATATCCTATTACGCTGTGTGCTTCTAATTTAATTCTCAAGGGCGGAACAACCCGAATTTTCAATAACATTGTCCACGGTTCCCTATTTATCTTGTTGTACTTGAAACACGCGATGCTACCGGATTTACATTGAAATTCTTCATTCACTCGACACAGACTTTCCTTCAGTCAGCAAACACTTTCTTTGCTTAACTGTGTCAAGGAGGTGGTGGGACACTTATGGATGCATAAACACCATACGTTGCAGCATAGAAAGATCTGTCTATGAATATTGGATGCGCAATCCAGGCCAACATCGTTCAATATGTCACCAGGAAATCAATGATGCGAGAATTCCTTGACGCACAATGAGTGACTCATTGAATGAATCATCTTTTCACTATTCCAAAAAGCCATGCTACCAATTTAAATGTAACAGCAATCACATTTACTACTTTTAGCCGGGAAATCAAATAAATTTTCATTTACCTGGTAAGAAGATGTGAAGGTTGTCGTCGCAAGGAAATGAAGGCTTCCAGTGTGCTCCCACTTCTTTCCGTTCGTCACTATTGTAAAGTCACTGTTGTAGGAAAATATTTATTTCGTCAAAAATCTCTGCAATACAAAGAGATAAACGAAATATTTGTAAACAACTATTTTTCAAGTCATTTCACATTATGTTGTTTTAGGCACTTGAAATATCAAAGGCATAAACAACATATTGTTGTCACTAACTAAGTGGAATGATAGAGAAGAATTTTGTTGAATTTCGCCCCACCACGTCTAAAAACAGAATGCACTAAAAAACGGTGTTGAAGGGCTCTTTACTCTCTTTACCACTGTGTGTGAGTGTCCACTTGTGATAATGTTGCTTTGCAGCCCTCCGACCTTGTCTTGTGAATAGGACCCACACTTTTTACCTGATGTATTTTTAATACTAGTAGCCTATGGTCGGTTCTCTGTTGCCTTTTTACTACGAAAATATCGTATCTGAAATATAATAACTAATAAAACACTGGCTGTCTTCATCCATGCTGTACCGTACATATTCTAATGTATTCAACTAAAAAAACAAGTAGTCCCTTTGCCCAGTACAGTCCTTTAATGTATCACGGTAACTTGCATTGCACAAGTCACGTTATGCAGTGTTATTATTTTCAGCTTGTCCGTATATTATTATGTATAGTTGTGAGTGTACATGGTACAAAGTTCCAATAATTCCCATTTTGGGTGGCTGTACTAAAGGAGTGCGTGCTATTGTGCTCATAAGTAACTCTAGCAAACAATACGTGAATACTTAGAATAGAATTAAGACCTTTTCTTTCTAAAAAACAAAACTTTTCTGTTCTCTATTTCCTTCGATGTTCAACTTTAGTAATGCTCTCCGTCCAACAATTTTCGTGGCTAAATTAAGACCAGCAGACGGATTAAGCAGCCCTTCCAGCCACCTTTTTAACTTTATCTTCTCTGGAGGATAGTTGACATGACGCTCCTCTGTCACATATGCAGGAGTCATCGTTATGAAATATTTTATTTTACTGTTCTGATTGGTTCTCTTCTCTGTGCACTGTACACATTTGTGCACGGAGTCTGTAAGTGATTATACTACTTGGGTGAGACGAACCTTTCTGACCACAAGCGCTAAACCCTAAAAAGACCTCTTGCTAGGGAAATTCCAACTTACAGAGTCATAGTTTCTTGCATTATACATTGAAAATTGTTATACATATTTGTTATTTCATCGCAAGTAAAAAAATTAATTTCATTTCTTTAGCTGCAGTGAAAAGCGCAACCAGTGACCGCTTCAATTTTCAGTGAAATCACTTTAAAAGCATTAACCAAGATATTTACTGTACATTCTGTATGCATTTACTTGTGTGTATTTATTTTACTGCTCCGCATAGATACAGGTTCACTATTACTGCTTAGGTAGCATTTTGTTGTTTCTCACCTGCTACAGTCTATCAACTCGACGTTCGCTAACGAATAATTGAATTCAATTTTATCATAACAAGAACGACATCTTATGTTATTGAAGTATTATTATAATTCGGTTATTACAATTACAGTACAGTACGTGAAGGCATTAAATACAGGTGGCATTTAATTGGGAATCATAATGATAAGAACTAATAACTACCGTACTAGTATGTACCATACTATTCAATGATCTGTTAGTTATTTTATTTTATTTTTCATTAAATATATTATTTTTTGTAGGCGTGTTTCTAAGCACAACTGACTTTCGGATTCATCGAATTATATAAACTAAAGTAGAACAATAAACACAAAGAAAACCGAAACTTCTCATAAATCCTCGCTTATAATCAATAAGAATTCAGTGTTGCTGGTCGATTACTGATCAGAAATAAATCTTACCACCAACAAACATTGCAAACCGAAATACGCAAACATTTGTTTATAATTCTAATGGTTATTCAGATTAACAGGAAAGAAAAAATCTCAGAACAAGTTGGATCAATAAAATCATTTGTATTTCTACTGCAGGTATTGGTATTACACAATCGTCAAATGCAGTCTGACTCATGAAAAGCCGTCGTCTCATCTCTATCAACGCCACATAAAACCAACTCAGGAACCAGTCTCAACGTAATCATATCTAGCCAGCAGAAGAAGCATTCCTCTTCTACGAACCTCTGTCAAGTAAAATATCTGGTCTGATCGGTCGTTCCTATATTTTAGCATGGCACAACTTTTGTCTCGACTTGACTGGCCTGCAGCTTGAATCGTCCCCTTGCAGAATTACAGAAGTGACTGCTATGCCAGCCACTCAGTCATTTTATAACACGCTCGATTCGCACTACATGGGAGTTTCTGCCTACTTAAGCCAAACGATCGTACTTACAGTATTATATGTACAGCAGCAATTCTTAAACTATTATCATACTCCGGTCTGGTCTGTACACACAACCATTCCTCTCTTCTTCTTCTTCGTCTTACGTGTGTTACGACGAGCATGAGTTCAGTGGGCCACTAGGTTCAAGTTCATTGTACTATAATTGTTTTCCTCTCTTCCCATGCTTTTGCTCCAAGATCTCATCTTCTTTTTACTGTACGCAACTGTAATGCATTGTGCCATACTGTTCTTTCATTCAATTGAATCCCACACTACCCACTATACTTATATACCATCATCATCCTATAACGAAATTTTATTACATTGTATTCTGCATTCTATGTATGTACATATAATAATGTAGACACACAATGCTTTACGGCAAAATGCAAGCGCAACTGATACGTCTTCCCTATAAATTCACACAATGCCTTTCATGCACCTGTCCTCCACTCCAACGCTAAATTCTAAATGTACGTACTTATCTGTCTATGTCTCTGGATAGCCAACAATACCCTGCCATATGCTATTACGCTTTTAAGTTCACCATCCACATATAAAACGTCTTCTTCAGGTACATGTACTGTTTATTCGTTATCGCCATCGCACATCAAGGAGTATCTATGCTGAGAGCAGGTATTTGTTTGTACGTAGTAGTACTTAGACTGGTCGTGTGCTATTCCCTATATAGTAATATGTAGTACCTGTCTCACCCGTGTATACACATCTACTTACTAGTTAGTCACTTATACACGTTAACGTAATGTAACGCAATACATCCTTAGCAATTTACTTTTTATTATTCCTTTTATTGCACAAGCAACAACACACAACATGCAATGTGCCGCAAGACGTTTCCTTCTTCATCCTCCTATCCCCATCCTCTCTCTGTCTCTCTCTCTCTCTTCTTTCAATGCCAAGTTCAACTGTTACGTTAATACTGGTAGTAGTAGTACTACATGCCTTACTACTATAATATAAAGAACAACTGTCGACTTTGTCGAGACTGTACTACCTACACGCTGCTATCTGTGTATAACGCTTCTTATTATCATTTACAACATTGAACATGTTATGGTTTGACTGACTGACTGACTGACCGAGCCAAGACAACATTCTACATTGTGTGAGTGTGTGTCTACTATGTCTGGTAAGTACATGATGTTGGTGGATGGTGGCTGCTCTGGCAGAAAAAACTGTACTTACTCCACGACCACACGATTCCAAAGCTGTGTTATAATATTTCCCTTAATTACCTACTTCAAGAGAACAGTGCAAGTCCAGTCTACAATGAAACGAATAAAAAATAAGGACAATGAACTTGTTCGTATCTTCTACGCGATTCTTTTATTATTACTTTTACCTGAAACAACTCTTACGAGACAAGACAATACCACAGTGCACTGTGTATACTGGTAATACACGCAGTATATAGTGTTTATCATATTTATGTTTGATCCTCTTCAGATTAAAAATCAAGCTACTGCTGCACTGTGCGAGTTTAAGCAAAAGGGACTACGATAACTATCTAATTATCAAGACACAGAAGAACACAGCAGACCTGCAGAAGGTCAATGACTTGCCAGTACAATTGAATTTACAAGAATTGATCTCGATTTTTAAGGGAACTTACTATCAAAACGTATGATTCCTCTTCATTTCATGGGATAGTAATGACCTGACCGCTTGACTTTCTGCAACACATACAGTTGTTGCTATGCTTCTCCAAGCTCGCACGCTGTGTGCCTGTGTGCCCAAGACACATTGTAGTTCTTCTCGGTAGCCTACTGACTTACAGCAACGGACACCATGCAATGCAATCTTAGACACATTCGTACATCCTACCTGCTATCGAATTACTGTACTTGTACACTTTGACTGTCAGAACACACGGAGCAAAGGTATTTTCTTTTATGCTAGCTTCTACACGCTGTAGACATTAGCAAAAACTCGGAAAGGAGTGAAGTTCATGGGTAAGATTTATTTGTGCATTTACTCGTTTCTTTTATGACAATGACAATGTAGTGTAATTTCAAAAATGTACCAATTGTACCAAAAATGACCTCCACATTATATACATTTTGAGGCAGTTACGAGAATTTGTCATCTGGTGAGATGAACAGTTATCATTTATTTACATTGCAAAAAAGCGTACGGATAGAATAATAATTACATTTCACCATGTTAAGATTTTTCTATTTTTGTGTCCTAAAACTTGAAGTTTAATCCGTCAAAGTAAAAGCGATGCGCGTAAGACAAAGTTAGTTACATGAATATTCATGGAGATGCATCCTGTTACTTCGGCTCTCTTTCTAAAAAAGCAATTGCGGGCTGGACTGAACCTTGTGCAGCTGCAAGTAATTATTTTTTCGACTACTTATGTAGTCTAAGTATACGTATGAATTGTACTGCAACAAATATTATCAGATAAAAAATGTACATACAAAGCAAGAGTAAACTTTTTCCCCAAATATATTCAGTTCTGGCCTTGTCATCCTCAGGATTCGACTTAAATTCTCTTCCAGACTACCTTATACTTCGACCTAGAAATACGTTTGCTGCGTACAACATTCATACTATTTTAAAGAAATCTCGCTTCTTTTACGTTGTCAAATACACAGAGAATGAATATTTCCTTGGTGGCCCAGTTCAAGGATATTCAGAGAGACTATCGACTACTTTCCAGACCTTTTAGCCAGAATCAAATAAATCTTACTACCTGACGACTGTCGAGCTGCTCATTGAATTCCTCATGCGTCCACTAGATTGACTAGAACACATTATCATTTGCATAGTGTTTTACAGCGCACATGAATATACTGGAAGCCATAAAATTCAACTGGGTACTCATAACTTATGGGCCTTCTCAGGTCACGATTCTCGGAATTACAAGAAGTCACAAAAATAGAATTCCCGCAACTCATATTCAAAGTACATCCAATGTAAAGATCCCACACTTACATTTTGTAAGTTACTACCAGTCTACATTCAGACAACAAAACTACTACCACATGGAGACAAAGCTTCCACGGATAGTACTGTACCTTTGCTTTCCACATCTTATTTAAGAACGTGGACACACTTTGCGAAGAGATCGATCTCTTCGAAAATCTCTATCGTTTGGCATCTCTTCTACATATTTGTAATCACCCAATTGTGTTTAAATTTTCACATGGCAGACTAATGCTACCTGAGAAATTTTACATATTTACATACAAAAGGTTAAAACTGCAGCTCAACTAAATGCAACACAAACTTACGAATTGGCATCCAAAGGAACATAGGATTGAAATGAAAACTTTCCTCAGCAAAAATTCGATCAAACTTTCATGTACATAAATAAGTTAACTCACCCAACATAAATAAATCGGAACTACTTATTTTGTGTAAATAACTCATTTGCACAAAACATAATTTTTTAGTCGTTGTAGAAATATCATATTAAAATCCTTCCAAGTGATTTTACATATGAAATACCTATACTTGGTAATGGCCACTCTTTAGTTAAACAGTTGGATCAATGCTCATGATAAATGTCACCTGAACAAAGTAGCCTTGGCACTGAAGCTGTGACATAATAAGCACAAAGAAAATAGACACCGAATCCCCTAAATACAATAGTAGAGAGAAAGAGAACAGTTACATGCTCAGTGGTTCATTCAGTCATTCGGTACACAGAGAGACAGACAGCGATGGCTATTCAAATGAAAAGCAACTCATAATTCCATACAAAGGCCAATAAATGTCTGTGCATGAGAATCGTTAATTGAATGGGCTGCTCTGCACAGCACAAGCTCTTCTTCTCTATATACGTGAACCTACACTTTATTATTACAGAAGAGATTCGATGAAGATGAATCAAGAATGAGAGAATGTTAAAGAAAGGATGAGAGATTCACGCGAGAAGATTTAGGCCACTGTCACTCGAAAGTTCGATGAACTTGCCCCAGAAAGTATTCTATACAAGACTTTGAATTCAATGTTCACTATAGCCACTTACTAAAATGCATCTATATCGCTATATAGCGATTGTTAGCTATACATATAGCTAATTGACTTAACGAAGCTTGTTTCTTTCCAAGAGTTGAGTTGAATAACGGTTACCGCACCGGCAATGAAAAGAAAAGAGAAGCTATTCAATTCTACTCTTCCTTCACTTCTCATGCTGAGAGCCAGGCTCTGTGTATCTGCCTACCTGGTCGCGTCTGCTGCTGCTTATACGAAGAAGATATGGTCGTGACTCTGCCAGTTTTGCTTTGTGTGCACGAAGAACAGATATGTTACGTTACGTTCTCTTTTTCAAGTGTTATCTCATCTGCCTGCGCTATACGCTCCCTCATTGTTGCAAAAACTCGCACTCGCTGTACTCTGCATATTATATGTGATGCACCAGTCTCTCTCTGCCTCTACATAATATACCAATTACCTACCTACTACTATATACCTGCACACCTACCTTTTTTCCTACTTCATCTTAATATCAGTATTAAAGTGGATTCCTTAATACACATCGTGTATGGTGTATGTAGGCAGATTGGAATGAGTTAGCTGTTTCATGTACATGTTAATGCTGAGTGCGCGTTGGGGATATTATTATTGTTGAATTATAGTAAACTTGCGTATAGTATTCTGTACGTAAAACATAGACAAGTCATTGCCTTCGATTTTGATGCTTATTTTCCATAAGCACCATCCATACTGCATTTTGCATTGGATTCATTTATTTATTAACTGTTACTAGATTTAAAGATGAGTTTCTATTGGATTTTTTGCACTTCATATTGCAAAAATGTCATTTATTCACCTTTACTTCTTGTACGTGAAGGTAATTAGAAAAATCGAGCCAGCTGTACAGATAACAGGATCAGATATTGATGATATACATTTGTGTTCACTTTCGCAGCATACTAGTTCAGCTCTTAAGTTTACACCTTCCATTTCCATACTAATCGAATCTAAATTCCCTCTTGTCTGAATTCGATTATAACGCATCTGCTGAAAAAGTAATTCGCGAATTTCATAAAAAATGCAAAAAATATTTCTGTTGGTGGGTGTTAGGAAATTGAGTTACGTAAACGGAGAATTTAAATTTTGTCAAAGTAAGCTGTAAATTGCTATTATTATTAATAATCTAATGCTCCTTTTAGTAGAGAAATTGCTTGTAGTCGTTTAATGGACGAGCCCCGCTCACGCAGCATTGTTCCTTTCTTTTCTTCAGTGACAATACGATGACAGTAAGTGTAACCGTAAATTCTTCATAATTTCATCCTCTCATCAATCTCTTTACTGTTAGATGCTTGCTAGTCTCTTCATCTCACAGATTCCATTCTTGCAATCTTTTTCTTTCTTTCAACCATCACATTTTTAGAAGCAAACAAACCGTATACCTGCCTACAACATTGTTATTAAATATCATCTGTACTGTAAATATTTGTGTAGTGGTAATAATGATGAGCTTTGGCTGCATTGCACTAGAAAAATGCGTTGCTGCTCACCAACCCCTGGAACGGGGGATGAAGACTATATTTTTTAAGATAGCAGTGAATTAGTATATCCTGTGGTGTAGCTTACACAGACATACAGAAAGTAATTCTTATTCTGTTCAGCTCAAATCCACTTACATTGTAGGTTGCGATTCTTTTGTCTTTGAATAATGTTCATGGTTCACATTAAAATTTATGTAATTATGCAAGCTTATGTATACAAATACAGTAAAACTTTATGTTTAAAACTATTTATATTAAAACTTACTAATTCAGGACTCGTTCATTCTTATCCTAGACATAATTTGACATCTCATTTCAATTCCAAGTTATAAATATTTAGTCTACACACTTTATTTAATTAAAATTCTAACAGATATTGAGTGTCAGTTGTTTGTTATGCATTGCGACTCCAGTATCTAAACAAGTGTGGCTTTGTTTAATCTTTTCGCATTCAATATTACTTCTCAAAACGCTTCCCTAATTTAAAAATAGATCTAGCTCTTCTTAGCGCACTTGAACGTATCGCTTATTAGCAGAATGAACTTCTAAACATCACTACAAGAATCTATGCAAAGCATACTCCTAAATACACAATGTTTTTGCGTTTGAGTAGAAAATTTTGTAGTTAGGTCTCATCGAAATACAAAATATCATTTTTCTACCTACTGCATCTATTGGGCTAACACACATTTAACTGACGGCCTAAAGCTACTAGATCACTTAGTGCCCCACACTATAATAAATTATAGTACAGTTTATAGAAAACTGTTTACAACAACCAAGAGATGCAATCGGTGCTTTTTGATTCTGAGACCACAATTGAGGACGTATTCATCGATAATTTCTTGCGGGGTTACGGTATACGTGATACACCTTTCAACTGCTAGATCTGTAAGCAAGTGTCTTACACTTTTTCAGCTTCTTATATAAAATAGTAAGTAGGTCTCAAGGTAAAAATTACAAATTCGTTTCTAATCAACATTGATAGTTGACAAGCAAAAATACATATTGTCTCAGCATAAAACACTGCAACATATATATATAAAAGAAGGCACAACATTAAATTCTGAATACAGTTAGCACTTCACGGTAGAATTCCTTATGATCACACACTCACCACCGCAGAATCTGCCACAGGACAATCTCAAGTGCAGAAAATTGCAATCATTCAACCAAAGAGGTAAAATTAGCCGGCTCGGCTGTCACAACGCCACAGCCTAACAATACCACAGTGTGGGTTGCACATTGTACATACATATATAACATACATACTATACTATAGCTTGACGTGAATAACTGAAGGCAACGCCTAGGACAACGTTAACCATCAAATTCTTCAGAACCTAGCATTATATCAGAATCCCCTGTCTCGCACTCTTCGAATGCCATAGATTACATAAACGCTTATAGTCATAACAGTCAATTGTCTCATCCTTCGTACTAACATGATGAGTGTAATTGTTAGTTACCTATAAGATACTAAACGTTCCTACATGCACACATTCCGCAAACGGACCACGCTCTCAGTGCACGAAACGCAAGTCAGCTCTTTCCTCAAGAACTCTAATAATATGACCTCATCGTTGTTTATGGTTTCCTAAAAGAAATGTGCGTTGAGCTCTGTGCATGAATGATAGAAGATGGCTGGATGCTATATACTACGCTGGCTCCTATTCCTCATGACAAGGCTGGCAATGAAACGATGAGACGCTCACAACAACAATAGAGACAACAACACAATGCTCTCTCGCACATTCTAAATGCTAAAACTTAAAAGCTCATTCCATAAAGTCATTAGAGAGCAGAAATTCAACCACCACCACTGAACCAACAGTCTCCATACAATTTCAACGACTAATATGCATCTTCTCTTGCTGAGCGTACCTATGTGTACATAACTATACACTACCTTGAATGGTCATTGATCTCAAACAAAACAAGGCGGGCCAAACTTACTATGTTTCAGTAACTATTGTAATATAGGCGGCAATGAGAAAGATTATGTCGTCTTGTTCTGTCCCGTGTATGATGTGCCTACGTAGTGTCAGTGTGACTCTGCCTGCAAAGCCAAGTCACATCGTTTTGACTCATTCCTACATTCATATTACGTTTCAGCTGAACTGAGGGCCTTATCATCAGTCAAGAAAAGTATTAAGTGCAACATCATGAAATTAGAGATTGTTTTGGCAACGTTCATATCTTATACAGTTTGGACGAAGAGACGCATAAAAGGAGAAATGATATACGTTATCACTTGCACACCAACATACCTACTTGCAGTATTCCGATATCTACTTGCAGTATAATAGTGTAGTAAAATGACAAGTTCAAACTGATTACAAGGCAAGCAGCGGATATAGCGCTTCCAATGACAGACCAGACAGGATCGGATAGCCAACGAGTATTACAAATAGGATAATGTAAGCAATCTACTATTTCACTCGGCTTTACGTAGTATTTATTTATGTGTAAAAGAACGCGTTGCCGCGTAGGTGTACATATAAACTTTGTAGACCTGTCCGCACTTGCATACCTAAGTAGTAAGACCTGTCTATTTAAAATGCTCATTGAAAGATAAAGATGAAAATATCTGATGATTTCTACACGTCAATGTTCGTGTACTTAAGCAAAGCTTGTTAGCATTAAACTATACTTGCTTATTTCCACACATCATAAATATGACTTTAATGCATTTTAGTTTTTTTAACAATGTATATATTATTCATCTATTCGAAGTGTTTAACAGATTCGAATTTCTTTCTTTTATATTATAAATAAGTGTACATTGACCTTACTTCATGTCAGTGTTAAAACATTTCGCTAAAATAGGTTCTAAAATAAAGTGATAATCCGCTGCCGGTGATAATACTGGCACACGGAATCATTTTTTCGTCTGGTGAATACGGAGGAGATTATAATATTGGTGTCCTATACAAATTAGCATGCAACAATAGCTTGTGTGATGGTGGTATCTGTAAAGAACCACCACGTGTTTTCCAATGTACATACAGCATGAGAAGTCCTCCTGATTACCAGAACACTAAACGAGAGATAAGTTGACCTGCCATGAACCCTGACTTCTAATCATAGAATCTTGCTGTAATAATAATAATATATATAATACAAATAAAGAAAAGGACTTACAATGCATCAGGTCAGTTTCACTGGAACTATCACTCGCAAAATACATCTTGTATATCCGCTTAATCCGCTTTGGTCACTTTGCAATACATTTGTCGCCGTGGTTGTCGCAGCTAATAAAAGGAGATCCCGTCGAGTAGGTACTGTACACCAAGTTGTCACTTTAAGTCGCCTGAAAAAGAATAACAGTAATTATTATTGACATACTAGAACTCCACTCTGAAGAAAACAACACTTGCTTGTATACACTCCCCACTCACTATTATACACACCATAACTTATAAGTCAAATCAATCAAGTCAAGTTCCTTCCATTTCAGTGCGTCTCTCTGCACGACCACTACACAAGCTACAAAGACAGTTAGATCCCGTCCTCGGCAACCCCTACTACGAACTAATGTATAATCAAGTTCAGTACGAATCGAAAGTTGAACCGGTCCAGCACTATCACCATAATGTCTCAACTGTAGTACACGTCAAGAAGGAAGAGACACAGTGAGAGAGACGTATTCCATTTCAGAACAGTACGTAGACACAATGCACGCTCAGAAGAATGCAATAAATGCGTTCCGACATGTCGGTTCGGTGGAATGGACGACGAGCCCACTCAATGCCATTACGTTGGCTTAGAGTCACAAGATTGCCGTCTTCATAAGACGCTCTCACTCTCTCTCTGTGCCTTTCTGTCTTATTATTATTACCTATATACCTTGCTCCCATTGCTGTCATTTTGTGTTAATTTCGGACCCTAACACGTCATGTGCAACATCAAAACATATTGCAAACGTACAGTCCGGTGACTACAAGTGACAGCTTAACGTTTGTTTCCCTTCAAATATTGTATTTGTAGTAGTAGGTCCATGAACCCGGCAATCGACTCGTGCAATCGACATTGACTCCTACATTATTATATATACCTGTTAAATGCACTACTAGCCGTGGATGCATAGTATTTACATGCGTTTTTGTAAAGAGATTTACTGTCCATCCGACATTAGATGTGTGCATAATACACACGGTGTACCCGTACAACTCATTAGGGGTAGTATTAGGTAATTCTAACTGGAGTACGCTTAGTAGGCTAACAATATACGCACTCTTCATCACAACATGACAGTTGCATCCATTAACATCAGGCGAGGCATTTCATGGAAGCAGTAACGTCAGTACACATACGAACACTGTCTAATGGGATTGCCCGCTCATATGATTGATATAATAACTGCGTTGGAAAAATAATTCCTATAGCATCTTGTACATAGTTTATGCAACTGCAGCCTGTATGAATTGCTAATCCCACTACAGAAAACTTGTAGTTCGTTTTGAAGTTTGTATGGTGAATTTTGAAACAAATCATGTTTCTAACGAACAAAACTGACAGAAAACAAAGGACAGTGTAAAAAACGATGCACAGATGAAGAAGGTAAGTGTTGCTGGGTAAGTGCATACATCACATACAAGTATGAGGTTAACTGTGCAATTTCAGCACAAGCTCAACACATTGTATTTATATAGAAGCAACCCTTCCGCTTGGCTACATCAAAGTGTTCATGGGCCAGCATACTGAAGCTCATGCTCATTGCTAATTTCCGGTCTTACACTATAGAACGCCTTCTCTACGCATTATGTAACTTGCAAAATAGCGTTCATTACCTAACCATGCCCTTTTCCATACAAATTCATATTGTATGCATGCAACCTGTTGTTACAGATATTTCGAACACAGTCGATGCGTGCTTTTTAAGTGCAGTCCTACTTAAAACAGATAGATAGGTACAGATAGTCAGTGCAGGTGATATGAATTTTCGCCATTCACCACCCGCTTCGTGAGTTCAACCACGTATCCTTCCTAGTGCATATCTCTACATGGCCATGGCCTTTAGTGTACATTCTCCAGATGGCAATTATTAGTGACTGGTAATTACGTATTGATAGTATTGTGCTTGTACCCCATGTCTTATTAAATACTTGCATTCGTTCACAAATGAACCTGAAAATAATGAATATTAATTTTACATTATTCGTACGTTTTGCAAAAGACGTTGGAATTAAAAATTAAGTGTGGTACAAATATACTAATAAAATGCTTGTAATTCACTAATGGTGTATGCCATTGTCAGAATAATTAAACGCACAGTGTCTGCATTCGTTCCATGCACAATGACACTGGTGAGTGTCTAACGAAACTACAAATAAAATTAGCCTTCACTTCATAATCTTCTTACATGTTCGGTTCGACGAACTTTCGCACCTAACCTTCACTCTTTCTACTTACTATTATCCATGTATACAGTGCACAGAGAGTAAATACCTTCAGCACTTTTATGACGCTTACTCTAATAAGGATATAATATATACGTAACTATATGGCACAAGTGCGTCCATTATTGGTAAATATTCTAATGGAAGACAATAAGACATCGATTCATATTCTGAAGTTAATAAACTTGCAATCAGCACCGTGTACCAATGCAGACTCTAATAAATAATGCGTTGTATATGCATGAAAGGTCTTATAGTACAAGTAAGACAATCATTAAAAGCTCATAGTACACATCTCCGCTTCTACTGCAGATACTACGGGGGATTAATAATTACTCACTCACTAATAACGACCAAGTTCATCCGTTATCTATTTCCTTCTCTATATTGCTTTCAGCCCAATTCCTTCGAGATGAGTGTGCATCTAATATGGAACACGACTGCTACTTACAGAACCGTTCTCTGATTTCAGAATCCAGTTTGTAATTAATTTTCAAACGTCATTTCTAAATTGTATGTAATATCTCTTAAGTTAATGTACATATAATGCATAGGCAATTCACAACCGGAAAATTGTTTGTACGGCACACTTGATACATGGGATAAAGTGTGACTTTATTTCGTACACTTTTATAAGTACCAACAAATTGATATAAACGAGCTGTGCCAACAAGTAGGTATGCACACATAGGCATTGAACATGTGCTAATTATCCTTTTCGTAAAGAGCAACTCAACTCCCTCCAACTCGAGATGAAAACAACGAAAGCAAAAAGTCGTATCAAAAACAAAAGTACACCTCCACAAGAAATTAGCTACTAATGCTACTGCTCGCCCGAGCTGCTACACTTTTGTGTATATAAGTAAGTACAAGTGGCTTGTGCCCCCGCTTTTTATCAGCACAGCCATAATATCACTTATCTTGTCATCGCCTTGTAATATACAGCTTATACGATACTTATCTATACGTATTTAGCCATTTAATGCACGCACATATATATTCACATATGTATAGTAGTGCAGATTTAGCACTAAAAATATTTCCTTGAATTCACTCGAATCATTAAACTAAATGAAGTATTATTTGTTGGTGAATCTGCAAAAGAACATACTACACTCTACATAGCAAATGAAGATGCTTTCGATCTGTTTCAATTCAATGTGTGCGTTGTACATGAACGCAATGTGGAGAGCCTGGCGTAAAATAAAAGACTTTGTGTAACGTAACGAACATCATCGAATAGCTGATCGTCAGTGAGACTGATCAGTGTTTGTTGCAGGGACTGTTCTCTTGTTCATCTTCAATCGAATCTCCACTTGTACTTACACACTGTAGGCAAGGTGCCCACTGCATTACGCTACTATACAACACTACTGCTACTTACTACTACGTCAACAATTACAAAGTTACCAAACTGGGTCATGCAAGTTCAACGAACTCGTAACTCCTCCAACAATACAAAGCTCGAGTCTCTATTCAGTTCCATTCACGCGATCTCTCAGTCACTCACTACTACCATCAAGAAGAGTAGTTTAGTGCTATCACGGCAATCTGCAGCAGCCAAACCCAAATCTAAGCTACTACTCTTCTTCTTATACTACAGATCTCTGCTTCTGCTGCTCACACGTTATTACACGCAGTGTAGGTCTTATGGTCGCTCAATTCATCTCTTCAGCAGCACGACGACAGTTACGCAAATATACATTTCTATTTCGTACAATTCACCTGAATCTTCCTACCAACCTATATAACTCGTGTATGGTATAGTGGTGGAGTTCTACCACTATCCTAGTCATGTATTTGTGTGGTGGCTAACATGTCTTTTTACCTTGCCTCCCCTTCAATTTGATTGAAGAGGAGGCATTCGTACGTAAGCGATTGTATGACCTGAAGAGAAGGGAACGCAGAAGAAAAGAAAAAGAATGTATATATAAGGTGAATGCATAATCAAAGAAGGAAGGACAGCGTACAGAACAGCACATGTCATTTTGCAAGCAGTGAGATTAAATGCAAGCGAATTCTAGGACAAGTTCACAGCACAGTTTCGTAATTCAGAACTTCAATTGAATTAGTATAGAGTGAATAATGATTAACTCGGCGCTTTGCAATCTACACGAACAGTGTGAGCCAAGTCAAACAGCAGATTACACACGGCTAATTTCTATTATAGGCCTTTTGTGCTCACATGTACCTACAAATATTACCGTCAATTCACTAACTCCTGTATAGAGAGACAAAATTATTAGACGGGGAGTCACTGTAATATCATTAACCTGCTAAAATTACGCATGTAATTTACGATTAATTTTTCCTACAATCCACTCCCCTATGAAAACATAATAATGCGTACGACGAGGAAAATTGTCTCCTATTATCCGACACCGCTGCGCAATGAGAATTTTATAACTGTTGTTCTGAAGTTCAAACTTGTAATGTCCCATTAACTCTACCACTATTTGTATACTGCACTAAATTATTGTAAAATAAGATAATGCAATGCAATTCAAATAATTGTCGTAACGTAAGCAATTATTTGCACAATACCCATTTGAAGCAAAATGCAATAGTAACATTTGCATTCAGCAATAAAAATGGTTTCAGTAGGCTACCCTTCCGATCCACCCCATATGCTCTACCTGAAAATATTCATTCCTTCGACAATCATACATAAAAGTCATTAGTTCCGTTCCACTGACGAACATCATTTGGATTGGAGGATTTGGTACAATGTTACATATCGGAATTGTTACGACAAAACTGCTTGTAAATAAAAGCGGTCGCAAATGATTTAGGGTACGAATGCTCCCTGTACAAGCAAATAATGTTAAATTTTTAATGTAAATTGATGATATCGTCCTCTGGAACCTACATAAGTATAACTATTTTGAACAAATATAATCAGAGAACAATATTTAATGCGTCGCCGGCAAAATTTACCCATAGCCAAAGATAACGGAAAGTTGAGTTTATTTAGTGAGTGAACAAAGGAGCTAACTGTATTAGTACGAAGAACGACACAGAGAGTACAAATATATACCTTCAGCAGTATTAGCACAATGGTACGAAAAGCAAAACAATTTAGTTTTGTGGGTAAAACACGGCAAACGACTCAAAGGAAACTACATATCCCCTTTACCCTTCAATTATTTTGTATACACACAGCCATTGATGATATCCACAGTCATCCTCCCCTGCCTGGCAATTCTTGGCAAGCCAAGCTTGGTTTATTTTATTTGATCTAATCAGAAGTAGGTAGGTAGAACGAAATCAATCGATTTACTACTTTTTCAAGATTTCCCTTCTCACCTGCATCTGTTGGGGAAAAAATCCGACAACCACAATGCAACGAAGAAACCAAAATCCTTTATACATTCATATATGAATATGATTGCCAGACTCGAGCCCTATATTTTATGGTGTTTGCCTTTAACTGTTTTATGTAATCGGCTATTCACCTTCAATGCAGTTCTTCACAACGACGACGAGCATCTTGCATCAAATCGTCGACGATCTTCTCGCCAAATACTCAATTGCATTATGTTTACTCAGCTATAAGGATGACAAGAGCAATTTGTATCTCCAAAGGAGGAATTACTCACCGAGAGCAGATTAGTCGAGTTAGTTTACATTGTAAGCTTACAGAGAGAGAGCTCAGCTTTTCAGATCATAAACGAGCGGAAAGCAATTCTGATTCTGCACAACAGTTCTCTTCTACTATTCACTTCATTAGAATAATATATAAGCACACGGCACACACAGAGCTATTACCTAGTAGCGCACCAGGAGAAAATTCGTCACGCCTTCAGCATCTGTTACTCTTTCAGTCAAGATCCCATCCCAATTCAACTCTATAACCACTCTTTGTCAATTCAAGTTCCTGTCAATACTCAGATCGTTCCATTTCCCAAATATACTCTCATTATAAATGTCTGTTCTACCCTCTAAATTGCATGTAGTGCGGAAAATGATGGAAATTTCACGTAGTAATACGTACCACATTTTTCAGCATCTAAATATTTACATTCAGGTACTTGCACTATATACAAAGATATGATATACATATGGAATTGATATTCAATTCACAAAGCGTCTCCAGTAAGAGTGCAAACCGTCAGACGTAAGAAGAGAAGCAAGCGAAGAAAACGCTAAAAGTTTTAATGCGAGCACTTGCAAAACGTAGTAACTATAATAAGGTACAGCAAAATATTACAGTTTGATCCAACGGTACATACATCTTACATCACATTCATCACATACATATCGCAGAGAGAGAGAGAGAGGTAACACAGCTAGTAGGTCGTGCAAAAGTAAAGCTACCATGCGAAAGCAACTCCCCTTCTTTCTTGTAGAGTTACTAATGCTGAAGCATAAAGGAAAATACAGTCTAAATCCACGCAAGTATTTTCTGACTGTCTGTCTACCTGTAGAAAAGGTATATTCGCGAATTTGTGCACAGAGACAAGCAGAACACAAGCAAAAATACCTTCAGGAACAACAACAACTACTGCTACTTCACACCAACCGTCCAAATTCTGTCTATATAGCAAACCTACATACCTTTACCTTTCCATTCCACATCCAACCCACACTGCACAACAACACAACAGCTTGAAAGCATTCACAAACTTAAGCATAGGCTACTGTGTATAAGTATTGGTAGCCAAAGTCAAGGTGAAATGCAGTCATAAGCAAAGTTTACGTATGAGCTACGACTGCTGCCTTACCTTTCTTTCCTACCATTACCTAGCCTATGCAGTGCGCTCAAAGTGGCGAATTTTTTCTCCGCGGTCATTGCCCACTACGTATTGCAAATCTTGTCTGTAGTAAAGTAACTGACTATCCATGCTAAGTGTAAACCGGCGCTCACTGAGCTTCTGCTCACTAACTTTGCAATTCTTTTTGCACACAATGTGCACATATTTAGCCTGTTAGCTACCCCAAACCATTCAGTGGCTACCTACGTACACATTCTCTATTAAATTGTTATGCAATCTAATATGTGGTAGTTATTATATGTACATACAGTGGTAATTAGTTTAATAAGCTATATACGTATATATAAATGTCTGTATTATTTATGCGAATTCATTATCAAGCGATTGTGTATGTGTACATTTACACGTTCACACAATATAAAAACCAACTTAACATTCGTTAATTAGCTGATTTTTACCTGAGTTTTTAAAGCGACTCCCTAACGGACACAACAGAATTATTATACCTGTGTTCATACATCCCTAGAGCACCAGGTAGATAGTAATTATATTCACACACCGTTATTGAAATGCTTTATAATCTGATACTGTATGAATCTACTACGTCATCATCCGAAGAACAAGCTAAATCTGTATTGTTATTAGTAGGAATACATGTGTACACGATTCACTTTGCTCACACACGTACTTACCGTTCAATTTTGTTAGCTTTAGAAAAGTTTGACAAACAAGAGTAGTTTGAAACTAGATTTGTATGTATTCTTTTATAGCTTGTAGTGTGCAATAATAGGGACTATTAGCAGGTACGAGAGCTGCCAAAACGGAGACAAGCCAAAAGAGCGCAATGAAAGCCTCGTCAGCGATACGCTACATAATTCTACTTACGGTTTTGACAGAAACGGCTTTAAAGACAACTTTTCATCTCAACTCATCACTTCAGTTGGTGTTTTCTCGCGAAAGTTACATGAAACCTGTAAAAAGAGTTGGCCCGAAACGCTTATGCAAACCCAGAGAGAACATTACAGAGAGCGAGCTAGAGATAACAGTCAAAGTGTTTTTACTCCCAAACCAAAGTCCCGTTCCGTCGTCGTTTTTACTAGCGCAGAAATGCCGACCGAGATTCAACGTTCGGCTCATTGCATCTTCCTGTGTGATCTGCAGAGAAACGTTTTAATGGTCCTTGTGCACACTATAATATTGTGGATGTACACGCCATGCTCCGCTCACACTCGCAGATTTTATTGTGTGTTATGGTGGTGTTGGTGTTGTATGTACAATTTTGAAGTAGACGTTCCAGCTTATGCACTCGTTCTCTTCTGTGTTCTATGTTATTAGCATAAAGGTAACTACAGGTACATCAAATATACAATGTATGCGTTATGCTAACACAAGAATGATGACAATGTACACGCAGTTACTTCCCTGAAGTGATGAGATAATCTTTTCAATTTTGTAATCCTGTGTATATTGTTGTTCTGCTTGTTGAAGTATGTATGGAGCATTTCATTTTCTACTTATCGTCTTTTACCGGACGCGTTCTTTCAAAATGAACGCCGTAAATCATCCAAAGAAAATTCACAAGATAAATTTAACCTGAGAAGAAATTAGCGTCTCCATGTATCCTGGAGTGTAATTTATACCAACGATAAACGAATAATTGAATATATTTACTTAAAGTTTACCACACATTCCATATTTCATTCACTGCAAACTACACCTGCATATTTTTAACAAAAATTTCTCTATTTAATTATTAATTATACATGGAGCTGAAATCTACATTCCATCACATTTTGTATACAGTCCCGGAGCCTGATTTTAACCGTCTTTGACATTAACTTGCCAAACTCTGTTTCAAAATTGCAATAATCAATAATTGAAATTGGTACGGACTCCAAAACTGTTAAGGAATTCATAAAGATAAGGAAAAATAAATTAACAATTTCTATAATCTCTAAAATAACATATTTGAAACTAAAACTGCTTAAAGATTAAAACTGTAAACTTTGTAAGTAAAGAAACAATGAAATTTCTTGAAGAGACTAATGTAAGAATTAAGCATTTAATTGTGCTGACAAATTCTCAGAAGAAAAAAAGGTGTTGCAGTGCAAACTTCCGAAAACAATAAATACAGCTGGTGAACGCGTCAGATTGTGCAGATAGCATGAGCACCAAGATTCTTCGCCTCTGTAAGAACATCTTCATCATCACACATAGGAACTGACAAGCCGGTAGGCTCCAATTTACATTTGACTGTCAAATCAATAGAGAACGAGCCAACGGCAAGCAAACCGAAGCCTAACCACAACCGCTTCACCAAGTGTCATCAAGTAGTGAGCAACTTGATTGCCTGAATAGCTAAACTTAAAACGAAAACCACAAACAGCTTAAAGCCCTTTACTGCACAGAGCACTTTTAATACTCACGTAAATACGTCCAAACGAAACAGTAGGGAAAAAGAGCACGAGGAGGAGAATACATCAGTGAGAGAGACAGACATGTTTATTGCATCAGCCTAATAGCCCTCCACCTGAACAATACAATCCAAGTACAACAATACCTGTGCACACGAATAGAGTACAGTACAGCACGTAATCTATAAAAAAATATAGCTGTTAGCAGTATATAACATATATACAATGAGAGATGCACATCCTACGCTCGCAAGTGAAAAGAAACAAACTCCAACACAGCATAACAGATGAATATCTCATCAAAACAAGAGCAACGAGAGGGAGGACAAAAGATGAGGAAATTTGACAAAAATCGCTCTGTTGGGTTCCAAAAATAACAAAAGCGTATTATTAGCAAGCAGGTACAGGTGGGTAGGTACTGAACCCAAGTTCCACTCTTATTACACCTTTTCCACTGTAGTACAATGTAGTATATAAATAAGTATAGGCATACGTGCAGCTATGTACAGTACTACGGTGGTAGGAAAAAGAACGTCACAAATATAGACCCACTAATGTTTTGCCCTACCCTACTACAGAAGAGTAGAGCATTTAGGTATGTATTTACTATGCCACGGATACAGATACAGGTACGTATACGATTTTCTTTCATGTCTAGCTAGGTAGTAGTAGTTTGTAGTAGAAAGCACAGCATTACATAACGGGACTTGCCTAGGGTTACCTAACTGTTCATACCTGCGTTGCCGCTCTTCTGCTAGCTCATCATCCCCTTCGTTTTACACGGTGCTACTACCTCTCGCTGCCAGTACCGCAGCAGCCGAACTGGTTACTCTTCTCACTTGTGTAAGTAAGTCTGTGTCCATATCATTTCTCCGTCTCACATAAGAAAACCTCTTCTTTCTCATTCTTTACTATAATATAGTGATGTAGCACCTCTACCTGGAGGCTGCACATATGTTCTTCACTGTTATCCACTAGAGAATTCACAAAACGGAGAATCCCTTCTGTTCTATGAGAAGTTACCACACGACATGCAGTAAAATTGAGCCACATGCAATCCACTCCAACAAATACAATCTTTCCATTCACATTTCTCACTAATTCTTCCAAAAGTACAAATAAAAGGAGCGACTCGGAGAACAAATTACCCTTAAAAATGGAAAATATCAGGTTTTCCTTTCAGAAATGTGTACAGACAGTTTTAACCCGTTAAAATACCACAAACTATACAAATACTAGAGCAGTACACATGTCTGAGAGCATCCTTTCATGTTTCCTCTGTATACAGTGTGTAGGGACGCGCCGAAAAGATTCCTTCTCGAAACGAGACGTAAAGAAGAACCTTGTTTAGACTGGTGCGGCTGTGGTCTGGCCTGGAGGCCAAACCAACTGTTGCTGGCTGCTCTTTCATATTGTATTAGCTCTGTGAACTTTTCTATTCTCCGCTTTTCATTTTGATTTTCATTTTGATCTTTTCATATATTACATACATGCATTATTATTATATACGTAGTTGCATAAAATCGTTTCAGTACGTTTACCCGCTATGTGCATTACATACAACTGAATGTCTCATTATTATATACGCCTCTTTACACATTGGGTGCTCTTTCAGAATGTTTAATGTTGTGGCCCAACCCAATTCAGTCATATCGCTCTCGTCCACCTTTCTTTACATATTGTGAATTTAACTCTTTCTCGTGCATACCTCCTATCTCTCACATTATCACATGCTTTCCATTCTTCAAGATCACGTCGCACTTACTTTTTAAGGTGCATAATGCAAGAGCCCCGTACAAGACGAACAACCAAGACAAGAGGCACAGCAAAACTGTTACTTCCATTGTTATTGTGTAGTCGGTAAACTTGACGGGCCATACCTACAACACTACTAGACGCTATTACTACTACTCTATAGATGTATAAGTGTGTCTCCTTATCAAATACATAACAGGTCTATGGCAATGGTTGTTGTTGATAATACACTGGTTGATGTAGTTTGAGTGGCATGATGAGCTCTCTGTTAGACGATTCGACACTACATTAGTTACTTTAACGTTACACGACGACGTTAATACATTGTACGTGTTCAGCTTAGCCCACCACATATTATATATAGGTGTATTGTGTAACAATACAATATGATACAAAGTGTCATTCACACGCTATGCTGATGAGCGTAGGATAGTCAACTATACAATGAAAGAGTCAAGTCAAAACAACACAGAGCGAAAACTAGGCACTCAACAGTCCTTACTTTTATGTATGTTAAGTATGTAGCCATAAAATGCTTGTGTATTAGCTGTAGTATGTTCTGTGACAGTGCCTAGCACCTACTGCTGTATTGTGTGTGTTATATAATCGGATGGGATTATTTCCCTCTTTCTTCCCATAGTCATCATCATCATTCAGTTTATTTCTCCTTTTTATATGTAGCTGCCTGTGAGATGTGTGCATAATCACCTCCATCAACGTTATACAATAAATGCTACGGCATTATTTTCTAATATACATGATAAAAGTGTATTGTAGAATTTTTTGCACTGCTAGTGTGCTAAGGTGGTGATGAGTGTGTACATGTTTTGACATTGTTTCGATTCTTAGTAGACTCAACCGAGACCTTTAGGTAGTACAGTGAGTAATTTACACTGATTGACTCCGGTTGACTCGTCTGAACGACTTTTACAATGAGTTTCCCCTGCAAGACGGCAAAGCCACTCTTTCTTACACTCCCTTTCCCTTTGCCGTTGAATGTTACTGCGTTGGGCTTTTTATCATTTCTCGACATAGTCCTCCAATAACAGTTTACATTGTTTCCACATAACTGTTCACTTCCTATTCCCCTAACCTACGTAATACACTTTTCTCAAGATATTTAATTCATGTTCGTCTTGTAGTCGTACTCTAACCATTACTGTGATTCCCTATCGACTCATAAAAAACGCATTAATTCTACTCATTTTATACACTCGGATTTTATACACGCACTCAACACGAGCGAGTGAGTCAAAATAAAAATAAATTTACCTTGGTAGTGGTATATAATCACGTTTAAAATGTAAGCATTAACAATTAAAACAGGCATCTAATTATCATACTATAATTAACGAGTGATTTTTGCAAAAAAAAAGAATTTCTGCTGTATAAAATGTAGTAAAAAAACACCTATCAAATATCTGCCAAAATTACATTAGAATATACCTTTATTTAATATCTAAATATATATCGACATTAAAATGCGTAACAGATAAAAGCGAGTTAAATACATAAAAAAAGAACAAGTAACTGTACATTATTAGCCGCATGTACAAAAGGGGGCATTATCTGATCGGTTCGACATGATCATTCATTCAAAATTATGTAACACCACTTCGAAGCCAATGCACGTCTGCCTTTTGTTATGCAGCTATACACCAGAATTCCTGATAGCGATCTTAAATAGCGGGTTGATTGACTCCTGCTTTGTGAGATACTTATGCTGGACATGACACAATCACAGAAATAACCAGAAATTGAAATAAGAGTACACCCAAACAGGGAAATACTACAAGTAGCACGTAAATATAGTAAATAAGCATCAGAACAGAAATGAACACGAATAATAAGAGGGGACTGAAAATGCTAGCCACGTCAAAATGATATAATAATGGTAAATAAGTTGCCCACTTTAACTGGATCGGTGGATGATGACTGTTACACTTATTTATCCTTACTGGTTACTGGCTGTTGTCGTGTTCTGTTTTCCGTATGTGCGCTCCGTCTGTCCATGCCATGCAACGCATAAATAATCGTAAGTGAACAAAAGCCAACAATGGAATTTGCATAGCAAACCAGCACTCAAGCTAACGGTTCATGGACGCAAACGCAAACACTCTCATCATCTCTCGTCAATTGAATTTTAACAAATGCCAAACTGTCCATTCACCACTCTTCCGCTGAAATGACTGCAGTGGCTCATACGTAATGCATAATATTTATTACCTACTCACTTCCATGGCCCCTGAGTTTGTTCTTAATTTTGATTTCTAGGCCTCGTTGTCAATCTAATGACTAATTACCTACATTACTTACTCAGATGAGACGAACATAGAAACTGAACATGGGATGCGTCACGCTTTTTGATGCTGCTCACAGGAAAAGAAGCTAATAAGCGTCTGTCGACTTATCCATTAATCCACTTGTCTTCACACACATGCTCCAAAGATCACAACTCAGTATAAATTACGGATTTATAAAAAAACATTAATTTCTTCATATAATGCAATACATTATAAAACAGTTCGTTCTGGACAAATTTATATAGAACCCTCAATAAAAACATGATAAGTTTGCGTTTTATGAGGCAAGTTGCGACAATATGTGGATTTATTGCTTGGAAGGGGGATTTTATGCAGTATGAAATGCTAGCAAGAAGTGTCGTGACGCAAGCGATGCTTAACAATGTGCAAATGAGTAGGTGACTTACTTACATGAAAATCAGCATTATGTATATCTTAGCTTTTCTTACATTACAATAACATAAACCAAATTAATTACACTCTCCTACAACAACAACATATACATATACACGAGACAGTAATAGTCGGGCAAGTTAAGTAAGCTACTTTTGCATACTAACAATATAGTGTGCAGATAAGTGCCCCGAGTTCCTACTTATCGCCAAGAATAAGTTGGAACACGAGGCGACTAGGTAATCAGCACCAAAGCTTACTTCACTGCTTCTAGTACCTATTACCTACCACAGTCTGTGTACGTATTGAGTATTGTAGCTAAAGTTAACCTAATACCTAATTTACTTTTACCTACATTGCATGCATAGTAAGATCTACTAACCACGAATGCTGCCACGTAGTACAAGACACAACACCACAATACAATACAATACAATACACAATGCAAACAATCTCCTAAATTCGGCATTCAAAATCTCATCAGACACTCCGTTTTCAGTTCGTGCTCTGCTCCACTTTGATACGTGTACAAATATTGCATGTATTTAATAATACACACGACATATAAGAGACTATGCCCACTGTGCAAGTGTAGGCTCTTACTTTAAACGTAAAAAAACACCAACTCATCATAGTAAGAATATACTGTTAACGATCGCACGGCAATAATACTGTAAAAGTATCCAAGAGTGATTTAGTTGGTAAATTTGACAAGACGAGAAGCCAGAGATCACAATTGTCTTGTCGCATCTCCCACAATGCTGTATTACCTACATCGAAGCAAGACTTGAATAGATTATCCTCATAATCGATTGTAAACCTTGCTGTAAAAGTGTCCCCAATGATACATAAGTAGATATGAAAATTTGCAGTTTCTCATCTCAGCCACATGTTACACGTACAAGGTGTACGTACTCCGAGTACGTACACTGTACAGGCAGAGTACTACTCTGCCTGTACAGTGTAGTGTAGTACATATGTGTGGGTTCCGCTATGGCTTCAAATAATACATGATAACAGTTCCATTCTTGCTTTTAATTTTTTTCCCTGCAATAATGTGTTCTGTCTGGTCTATATATGGTGTAACAGCTCTGTAAACGTCTACCTTCCCACAAATATACTTCAGAATCGAGTTCATGCATTTTGGTCACATCGTCGTACTCACTATACAAAAGTACATCTCAACTGAGTCAGTCAATCAGAAAAGATCTATAGATAAAACAATGGAAATATTGATGTAGCAAATAGTAGTAAATATAAGTGAAGTGCGAATGTGTTTTGTTTCGTCGTTGTCGTCATCGTCGCCGCGTCTTCTTCCTGCTGCTCAAAGTGTGGTGAGATGTGAGATGCCGTTAGAAAGAGATAAATTTGGACCTAGTTACGCATGTTGCTTCGCATAAGTTCGCATTAGGCTAATCCCAATATCCACTTTGCGAGTACGACTCGCAAATTCAATGACTTGACTTTATTCTGCACCGTTGTACTCTGTGTGTACCCCCAGTATAGCATTTATGTAGTTGGTACTACTTGTGTATGTAGTTCCTATACTGTACTGCAATAATGATGAGTATGAACTTCGGTACCTGAGTAATAATGTTATTGCTCAGCCTACTTACTATATGCAAGTATACTTTGGAGAAGACGAAAAACACATTCCAAAGCATTGCTGTTGTCTGCTATTTGATACTAGCAACGAAAGGGGTACAAAGCATAATGTCAGATTATTATTATGAGATGAGATGACTGGCAAAAGCAAAGTGTGAAATGTAGTAACAGCTGAGATCTGAATATTTTTATATGCACTATCGAGTATTAAGTGTGCTTTAATACGTTTTAAGTTGGATTTGAATGGAACTGTCCTATTCTACTTTGCATCAATTTATTTAAAGTTTTGTTTTAGCGAATCGTCTGGGTTATCTTGCCTGAGTTACATACGTTGCATTTTATCAATTTCAAATTGACTATTATTATTTACTAATATTATTTGACTAAACTGTCATCCCACTTTAATAATAGCTTCAATTGTATTTAAAACTACATTAATAGGTACAGATGGGTGAAGAGTCGATCCTGATCAAAGACGAGATAAAATTTGAAATACAAAATAGATATGTGCATTGCCGAGTTTTTCTGATATAAACTTTGAAAACTCATCCTCACTCTACTATCTAACACAAGTAAAAACATAAGGTAATAAACGTACGCTAATAGAATGCTGAGAGCGGACCTGAACCAGAATAGGTTATTAAACACATGTTAAGACTGATGCAGATCAATTCTATCTTGGTAGAAACAAACTCTCACCTTATATTGTTTTGTTTACCATAAAAGGTAAAGATGTGCCAGCCGTGATTTCTTTAATAAATCTTACATCCAGCAATTATTCTATCAAAATAGTTCCTGATATCAAATTACAGAAAAAACTGTAGAGACCTACCCTAAACCTCAAGGGGTACTGTGAAGATGAGATAATTAAGACAATCGGAATGTAACGTTTCTTATGGACATTATATCCTTATGTGGCATCAGTTTATCAGCATCAAAGTGCCAAGCACCTAATATGCATAAGAGGTAACAGTAAATAGGTTCGGTCTCACATAATATGTTAGATTGCATCGAAGCAAAGAGGAAGCAGATTTGAGACGTGCATTCTCATCAAGCTAATGCGTACCTATATTAAGCATAGCAACTGACTCGTTATAACACTTTCGGACACAAATGAGCACTCACTGGGTTATATGTTAAACTGTGTGACGTGACGTAATGATGGTTCATGGAATTCTCCTACCTTCACTACTTAAGATCATTTTATGACTATATGACTGTACGACGAACTTTATCATCTGTATTCCAACAGGGTGGGTCTGTTCTCGGATAATGTTTCCATTTTGCGTAGGCGGACGCCTAAACTATAATATGTACAAACTAGAGAGATGGTTTGATGACTGATACAGTTTTTTTGACGGAAATTTAGATCTGCTGCTTATTCTATGTACGTATCATGCATGGAGAATGAGTGAGAGATACGAAGGTCTCAAGGGGAAGAACAAGAAAGATTCGTTTTGGCTGGAGATATAAATGGCCTAGAGAGATGATCTTCCAGTTTCTATTTCAATCTTCCTTCAGGACAGTTCACTGGTTTTTGGATTGAGATAATAGTTACTGAGCTAAGTTACCTGTGTGTATGTATGTGTACAATGTACATGCTGACCTCATTTCAGTGCCTTGACCTTAACCATGCACCGCTAGCATTCGTATCATAGACATACCTACCTTACTTAACTACTCGACTGGGAGGAAAATAAAAGTACCTTTCCTGATATGGTCTATGCTCCTCCGCTCTGTGGTCTGACTTGGCTGTACTAATACACACGTTGGCCTGCAACACTCTTTGTTTTCCTCTCTCTGTATTCCCTATCCTAAGTGTGCATATATTTCATTCGAGTGTATCATGTAAAGTATTTTTGTAGTTCGAATTCTGTAAGAAACTGAGATGCCCTTCCTACATTAAAAAGATGATCTCTAAGTACACTGCTATGATAAACCGTATTTAAAAGAACACAACAAGATGTTTCTCTCTTAAAGTGATGCGACTTGATGTGATTTCACTCAACTGACTCGAAAGAGAGAGAGAGAAAAAAAAATGTACCGTTGCTTTTCCTTTCCCTTAGCTGGGAGATAGATACTAGCTGTTGGGAACAGCCGGTCCAGAAGAGTCGTCAGACCAGGGCCCTCATATATTATGCATGCAAGGTTTATTATAAGAACGTACTTTGCTCGCAGCGAAGGAATGTTTTACTTTAGTTCAATTCACCTACAAGACCCAAGGGTTCGTCTTGGTTCACGTGGAAGGTATTCCGTAAAGGGATACAAGATCTTAACTGTCAGCACCGTCTATACGTAATATACAATGGAAAAATCCTTGTGTCTAAGGTGAAGGGACCCTTACCAGAGCCCTTTTTGCTCTAAATTCTTTTTTCGGGCTCACAATCAGTATTCTTCAAGAAAACTTTACTTTCTTTGATTCTTTCCCCTTGGAGGAGTAAAAAATAGCCCTTCATGAAGATCATCCTTATATTTGTATTTGTATTCATGATTCCCTGTAGGACTATTTCGGCTTCAGTGAAGACGAGTGGAGGGAGGAAGGCGGCTAGGAAAAAATATTTCGATGGATGGATATAATTTGGTAGCTACCTGACAACTCGCCGTACACAAACAGAAAGATCGACCTTGGCATTGGGTAATAAAAATATTGTAATAAGTGAAGGTAGTTAGAGATACATATGATCTGTGATTCACCTTTAAAAATGAATATTTCAATGTGTGGACAGTATTACCATTTCTTGACGACAAAAAGCAACTGCAACCTCTATTACATATTGTCTTATGAAATGATTCATTTAAATTCATGAATGCAGAGATGCTGCTTTGAATGGCCATCAAAATGGAATTCGAGTAGTTTAAAAAATCAAATCAATAATATTAATAACATGACACAGTTAGTGATTTGACTTAAAGTCGTAAGAAAGCTACACAATAGAATTGTCAGTGTTTATGTTTATGTGTCCTTTAGGGTGAAATTTAAAATATTGTTTCAAATGGTTCAAACAAATTCACATAATTTGCATAGGAAATGTTTGAATTTGCAGATCTATCTAATGGTATTTAATGTTCATAAAATGAATACATAAAATGTTAAATAGTAAGTAAATCAGTACCTTGTTTAAAGAATATTGAGGAGGCACAGTCCAATAACTGTATGCGATTTTGAATACATTTTGAAATATCTTACATCCGTAACCCACTGGATATGGAAAAGTCAAATCCATAATTGCATATTCACCTTGAGAGAATTAATTATTTGTGAAAGGGTAAAAGATACGTTTGTTCAGTATCAAAATAAAATATTTGCGTATTCTATGTGAAATATGGAGCAGCACATATGTACACGTCGTATGTATTATATTATAACAACGATAATAGGATTATAATCTGATCTTGGTTGGGTATTAAATATATGCACTATTTCAATTTCAATAACTCGCCAGGTTTTATTTTTGCTCAACTTTTCCTCAGTTGTATGTGCGTGAAGGTATTGCAACCTTGTTAATTGAAATCAAGCACGAAATGTGCTTGTACATCCCATACCGATCGTATTTTTTTATCGGAACTTCAGCAACCATATTTCTAATATTTAAATAATCAACATGTGAGATCTCAAAGATCCCAAAACTTTGTCCACAAATGTCCACAAAACTCAAAATACATTCCAGCTCATGGTCTTTGTTGTCAACTCAACTCACCACAATTTGAAAGGATCGTCGATTCACCTTGGCTACACCACACCGAACCGCACCGTTTGAACCTAAGTAGGTTACTATAGTAACCATAAGATTCTCAGGAAAATATTTCTACGATCCAAAAGGAAATGTTGAAATATCAAATTGATGATACCACATAAATAATAATTTATATAAAACGCTATTAATGCTATTAGGTCTAGACTTCATGATGTGACTGACACTGATGATTTGCGAAAAAACAGACAAGTGACTGTTTCAAGGTTAAACGATGGCACGAGATCAGATTGTGGGTCAGGTTGAACAGATTTGTATAATAATAATTCAAGAATATAAATAATGTAATTTACCTTGCAAGTATTCCAATATAAATCCGAATAGTTCCGTTTAAATCCAACGTGTGTACATATTATAAATTTCTTGCTTGCTAGAAATGGTCAGTAGAGCGTAATAAACAAAAGTATCACTTCTTATTCGAGGGTTAAATACAAATCCGGTCCAGTCACACAAGAATACACAAGGAAAATCACTTTTTTCTTTCCGGTGCTCGAAGAAGCCAGGCGACTTGACTGAACGAAATCGCAGGACCACATGGAAGAAATATGAACACAAAATAAGTTTCTTCCCGGTATGCAAAGAAGCAGCAGCAGGTGCTCCGTGTATTAATGTTGATTGTCGGTAGCAGTCTGTCGGTCGGGTCGGGTCACCTGTAGTAGTAATAGTCGGAAGTCCGAAAGACTTCACTGGTAACGATAACCAAGCGGTCACTTGTCTGGAGTCCAGCTCGGTAACATTTATTTTATTATCTGCGGATAAATCGGAGTCCGCATTGTTCCCACACAAAATATTACAGCTTCTCGCCTTTCGATCATACAAATATTCACAGTTTTGCATCTATCCAATTTTTCAAACTGTAAATACACAGATAGCAGTGATACTGTAAACGATGTTGTTCGATCCACCACCAGAAGTATTTAACCGCCTACTTTTTACTCCCATCGTAGATTCGTGCACACAGTCTCAAGTTCCCGTTAACTAAATAATTCCCGGGTGCTCACTGTATTCCAAAACCATATCCACATGTACAGCCAAAGTTTGAGCTGGAATATCACCACAGTTTTGCAAATTGCAGAATTCTTCTCAAATCTTTCACCACAAAAATCCACTCCAATTCCGTGGGTCAGTGTCTTCCAAAATTAAATCCGAATTCACTTGCAGTAACAATAATAAAGTGAAATAATTGTAATAAAACCGTATGAAAATATTTGTCACCACAAATTCGCCGACAGGGAATTTAACTTTCTACATAACTCTGAGTTGTACAAATAAGGAAGAGTCATTTGACTTGAACTTGCACTGACAACTGCAACTGCTGTTATGTTATTGTGGATGGAGATAATGATGAGATGCTGTTCAGTCTCAGGATTCGTGTGTACATGAGACCAGCATTAGAGAAGGCAGCGTAACGTAACACTACTACGAACAGCGCACACAGTTCGCCAACGTAGCTGTATATGCATTGTATGTGTGTGTGTGTGTGTGTGTGTAGTAGTAGTAGTAGTAGTATCAAGTTGAAGATGAATGTGAATGTAAAGTAATAAGTCTAAATGCAAGGGATGCAGGAAGAGAGTAAAACAGGTAAAATGTTATTACGGTACACACGTTGCTTCACTCTTCCAGTGTACTGTGTAGAATGTTGGGCGGGCGGGCGGTTCTGTTCTCTTCTGCTGCTGTTGTCTATATGGTCGACAGAGGATCTCTTATGACATTACTCTATGCTGCATACACACACGTACATACACAGCTAAGCTATTCACTTAACTTGGCTTTAGCTTAGTTAGGTTAGGCCAGGATACGAATTATCTGCTTTACACGCTATTGTGGAGCAGCATAGAATACGAGACAATCCTATCTGCTCTTCGTTTAGTTCAATGCTCAATTGTTGAATGTTAAGGTGAGGGACAAGCTGCGATCCATGATAGTTGCGTTCGCTTCTTTTCTAACTTCGTACTGTGTATACGACTTTCGTGCATTATTATTATTACCTTACTGCAGACCATTACTACTGAATGTTCCGAGCACTAATGCACACATACTACGTAACTAGGACTTACAACTGTACTGTTGTAGGAGTCTGTCTATAGAGTAGAGCGCTATATACGCGTATCATCACCGCTTTCAATGAAAACACATTTACTACATATATTAGAGTATAGAGCTCGTGGACAACAAACCTCGTGTAACTCACATCCATGTCCTACCTGTAATTTTTATAGAAATTTGCATGTGTGTACAGAATATGATAAAAAAATAGATGCAAAAAAACTTGTTTTATTTTTATTAGTGACACTTTGAATTGAACTTGCACTGATTGAAAGACTTAATTTAATGTAAAGATTTTTGTTTCTGAAGGCTACCCCTAGTAAATAAAAGTAAGATCTGTGTTGTATTGATATAGTTTTTGTAATGGAAATAATTTGAATTGATTGACTTGGATAGTTAAAAATTATGATAAAATGACAATACTCGTTTACATACATATACAATACCACTTCTATGGATCCGGTGCGGTTCAAGTGATGCTACATATATGCGAGCGAGCTTACTACTTACAGCTTTTATGCTTTTACTACACACTCACCTCATATCTACCTACACTGCAGGCTACATTACATTTGTAATGTGTTTTGCTTTCTTCCTTACCTATAATGGCTTGAGAAACGATCTTACATCCTTTCTGATGGATCTACTGACTCTACTTGATTTCTTCTGATAGTTTGTCTGTCCACATCAAAACACAATAGAGCCATAAGCCATACCATAATATAATGTAATACATCACTGCAGTGCCGATGTGTTCTCCCTTCTAACTGCAACAGTAACTACTTATGTCCTGCCTACCTGTATTTATTTAATAAAATATAAGTAGTTCATTTTATAATAATAGTGCGTGGTGTTGAATTATGCAATGTACTCAACAATGCAATAAAAAATTCTTAAATGAAAATATTTACAAATTAGAATCTCTAATCAACGTTTTAAATCAACCATTACTTACAATAAGCAAAACTTCATCATTTCCATTTTGGAATTTAAAATTTCGCTAGAACTAAAGGATAAATAATATAATATTCCGGAAACAATCACATTTCAAAAGCACCTAGGCATTTTAAAGCAGTAAAATTCTTTCGTTGATTTGTACGATTTAAAAGTACATAATAATTAAAATTTCATCTACTACCATCGTGACATTATAGTACACGCATATTCACTGAACATTTAAATTATAATAAGGTAATCACACCATCTGCGCGCATATGAGATTACCAGCAGGTATTCATTACATTTCACTCCAAACAACAGGTATGCAGATTAATATTCGGAGTGAGCAAACAGTGGGAGAGCCTGAAGAGAACTGATATTCAATTGACTGCACACTGTAATTATCATTAGTTCTGTTGTAATCTTTATACGCATCCCTTTCATATTCACTTTATCTGTGCAATAAAACACAACGTCTCTCAATTTCGCTGCGCTTACTTCCGTAAGTGTCCGGTTTCCATGTACTGTTATTGTAAATTAATGCGTATAGCTTTACACGTTAATACAACCGAGTAGTAGTAACCCACAAGACATATCCCTCCGTTAGGAACAATAAATTAACTCGTGGTCATATTTTACATAATACTCTGTAGAATTTCAACTAGAGCTAAAGATTCATTGTAATATTCGGTAGCAGCTGTAATTGCTTCAATAGATATAAATAGTGCATGTGATTACATGTGATATTTATTTCTGAATTGTGTTTGCATGTTTAGTGTATGAACCAATGCTGATCCAATGAAATGGAAGTTAGAAATATTACGTCCTTTTGTGTTGTAGTGCTACTACTGTATTCTAATTCTCTGAAAGTGTATGTAACTGGGAGTAGGAGACTACTGTGTTAGCGAAATACATACATAATAAGTAAGTATAATGTTGTAGTAGAAAAGTTAGCACTCGAAAAGGGTACGTACGGAACAGTATTTTTGTGTGTGCATTTGGCATGCATATACACACACAGGTAGATAATAATAGATGTTATGTACGAATGGTGAATTTGAATGCAATATGCTGCACCAGATTTTCCAACTGGCTGAAATGAAGTCTTCTGCTGTTGTAATAACGGAATTCTGTCTCCCGCCGACTTCCGTATGGTTATCGTTATGTTATGTTGCAATATAATATGCAAAACAAAACTAAAGTGCACGAAAGGGGAACATGACGTTCAGATTTGTTTCTCATGGGCAACTATTGGTGTCTACAGAGGTGCTTTCGTGAATTTTATGCACGAAAATATGCATTATTTTATCCATTAAATGGATAATACAATTCCTACCATTTTACCATAATTACTAAACTATTGGCAAAACAAAAATACGATCTAATGATACTTTATCATCTTTTAATTACTTTGAAAAGGAAATAAATTCTGCGGTTTGCAGTAGTAAGTCATGCAAAATTTTAATTTAATAAAATTTAACTTGAATGTACTAATTATATGTTAGATATGCTTATTGAAACGTCCGTGTTGATGTACATACACCATCTAATATTATTTTAACTTATTATCAACAACAAACAAAAAGCTGTTTAGGATACATACATTGCTAAATTTTTCGATGATTTTCCATACATTAGAACCATAATATACATACAATACATATTATAGAATTAGTACTATCATGAAGTTTGCAAGTATACATTTAGTAGAACTTTCTGTGTGGAATTATTTGTCAAAATATTGAATTGAATACGTATGCAGTAGCGACATGGCCAGGGGAATTATTTACTCGCTTGAAGAACACATCATGCATAGTAATTCATTTATTAACTTTAAGTGAAGTTATTCTCTTGAGTGAAAATATCTGTTTTAAATACATGCACACGAGGACTACCTGTGGGTAATGTAATGCAATTTGTTCTTCGAAAGTATGTTGACTACTACGTGGGACAATGATTCCTATTACTCCACTATGGCCACTCTATGACTGGTCGGAGGCTTGACTTGGTTTGGTTCGGTTCTGCATAAGTTGTGAACTGATGTTTCTCTCGTTCTCTGTGCTCCTTTGAATATGTATGACTAATACAGATATTACTTCTTCACGTCTCGCTATACTAATATCGTGTCCCCGACGTGGCTACTATCTCAATTGCTCCTCTCTGTCTCAAATCCATGTACACAAGTGCGAACCTGTATATTCATAATACGCCTCTACATGTTTATAATCTGCAGAAGTGAATTTGGATGAATGAAGCCGAGAATGACAGAGGGATGAGCCCCGCGCGTATAATCCACCTCTCTAACCAAACCATGCATCATCTCTGTGTAAGGTTCGTTCAAATGCGCTGTGCACGAACAGAGTACAATGCTACAAATTGAAATGAAATGGAAACATGACAGGGGAAATGATTTGTATAATATGCGCAGTCAAATTCACTTGTACATTTTTCGTATGTCACTTTGCTGTTTTTGTTATTAAAGGCTATAGTTCACAGTGGAAATTCTGTCCTTGTGGAATTCAAGGTGCATTCAAGAATCCTCTCTTCTCTTATTGAAGATTTCCTTTGCATAGCTCGTTCTCTTTGCACTTCTAGTGTGAAAAGTGGCCTGTCAACTTATCAGCTGAACTGGTGAACCATACGGGTCATTTGCCAATCTGCGTATCTGGTAGCATCCAAATGATAAAATAAACAATCCAAGCACCAACCGTCTTAATTTAATTAAGCAGATGCACTTTTAAATAAACAGGAAGATTTTCACACAATATTTGTATTATTGATCATTGGTGATAGCATTGTTGAAGTTAGTAGAATAACGTTGTGCTGCTTATTTAGCAAATAGTACTCATAAGCATAGATGACATCATTGGAATAGTTTAGACCCGTCGGGGCTAGTCAACTACTAAAGGTACTTACTGTGACTACTGGCTGTACACAGCATTGAAAAGAGCACGTTTCTTCTTCATCTCGTTCTTTGCATGTAAAACAGTGAGACAAAGTCCTGTTAGGAAAATTGCATTTTAGACTTTAAGCATGAACACACGTCGCAGCCGTCACAGGATGGCATTGACATTGTCTCCACGAATTACTGGTGTTTCTTCTTTCTTCGATTCTCACCGGCATGACGTTGGGAGCCAGACATACCTGTATCTGCCAATAAACGCAGTGACCACTTCAGTGGATACTCTGTACACCAATAAATAGTACTAAATTTATGTGTTTGTTGTATGTAATGAGCACTGGAAAAGAAAAAAGGCAATTTTGGAAATAGCAACCCATTGACAATGTACTTACTGCATGTTTTATTAATGACAGCGTAAAGTATCTTTCGGGACTTACTTCACATAGAGCTGTGGTTTAGACACATAAGAAAATACCACTTGTACAAAAAGCAGACAATATGTATGCACGTGTGTGTGTCTGCGTCTTACATATTACCGTACTTAAGGACGTGGTGCGACGTAGTGGACCGAAATGGACACAGGAAGAACAATTTGCACGTACAGACCAGACTGCACACACAAACAGGACACAATGGATAATAAATCAACGCTGCAGGGTACACACAATATACAGAGAATGCGTACACATGTTTTTGTGAGTTTATCTAAAGAAGCAAACCAAAGGAATCTCTATTAAAGAACCTGTACCCACATAAAAACAATACAGTTTACATAATTCATAAGAAGCATTGTAAAAACAGTCAAACTATGTGCGTATGTCTAAGAATACTGCAATAGGCACATACGCACGCAAAAGATGGGCTTAAATTGCAAATCCAGATTTTTAAAGCCTACAGCTATGTATTTACACTATACACTTACATTTTTACAATATGGTATATGTACATATGTAGACTATATCATATGCGTACAAGAAGTGTTTTCACACTGTGACAGAAAATAAAAGCATTGGCTGCTCGTATGTTAGAATTGGACATTGGAAGTTCATGTAAGCCACAGTCAGCATAAAACTGGCTGTATAGAAGTGAAGGAAGTCGATGATGCGAGAATAATACTAATCATTTTTGCTTTTACCTTTAGCACTGCAGTACTTACTTACTAGTAAATAGTGGTACTGTACATTGGATTGGAATTGGGAATTGCGTGGCAATGCAATGTAGTGTTAGCAATTGACAACGTAGGCCTTTGAGCTGTTGGCACTACTTGTCATTTCTATTGTGCATTGTTAGCTCATTTGCTATTGTTAGAGAATTACGGTGATATGAAGTAGTTAGTACTGATTTACAGATTGTTGTTGAATGACTTACATTGCGCTCTGTTGCGTTAACAGCTTTTCAATGCAACTGTACAGTTCTCTCTCTCTCTCGCTCACTCACTCACTCGGTTCACTTCTGTTTACATATGGAGATGTGTACATGGCGAACGCCGAGTCGAATGCGATGTAGGAATTCCGCTGCTCTGCTGTCATTATGTCTTTTCCGAATTGGATGTGATTTACCATGTAGTGCCTTATTGTTTGCCACTTTGGCTGTAAACTCTTTGCAAATGGCAATGGTAATGTAATGCTCGTTAAGGAGAGGAAATTCAACATGTAATTTTGTATTTCTTTTGCATAACAGAGTAACATTACATTATGCATTATGTACAACTGTTTTATGCAGAATGTATTATGTAAATTAAGGCAAATCCTTTCAAGACAGTTTTTTGTAAATTTCCACTAAAATATTAATGTAAATTCGTTAGTGGTGTAGGTACATTTTTAATGTACCTAAAGTGCAAACCGGTAGCTGCTTTCTCATCAAAAATATTATGTGGAGACTGACCAAGCGTGATGGATAGATTTAATTAGAGAGGAATGTATCTCTAGAAGTCATCTTGGATTTCTTGCCTTGCAAACTCTTAGAGTAAATAGTCGTAAGTGGTGGTAACGGTAAACGCCAAAAACATCCCCATTCCTTCACATTGCGTATGTATATTATCGTCTAGTCTTTAATGGTGTATGCACACACACATTATACTACAGTAGCTAGTATTAGGTACTTTATATCGAAGGCAGTGGAACGTAAGCAGTATTAATAGGAGTACCCATTACGTGTACTGGGTCTGTGAACCGTCCTTTGGAACCGTTTATTATTGAACGCACGTTGAAAAATGTTAGCCATTGCATTATTAATAGCACAATTGTGCGGTAACTCTTACTTTAATTGACCGCCTGCGTATACCAGTGTTAAGTGGATATTAATAGATAGAGTGGGTTTACTACACTGTGGTATTTAAGAAATACGTGTGTGTGTACTGATTTAGCAGATATTCCTATTAGTTAATGATAGATAAATAGATATAGATAGTATAATAGTACAGCAGTTTCCACTAGATTGGAATTGGGACGTATAAGGGGTAGGGGAGAGGCTGGAAATCCTTTTGTAATAGTATTCTATGCATATCGCTCATATTGAAAGTGGAATACATAGGAATGGAGAAGAGGGGCTAATGAACTTTGGATGTGTACGTTAAATTGTATTGTCCGTTATTCAGTTTTCCCTTGTGGTAGTGCCAGTACCTTATCTTAATTTAAATGTCACTCGGGAACAAATTGCTAGTACCTTTCGCTATTTCAAGGTCTTACTATGTGTTCACGTATTCTTGCACAGAGGAATATTGCGTAGGCAAGCCGGGCCAGGCCCGGTAACTTGTTCAGCAAGAACACTACCAAATAGAGATTTTTACTTGTGGGCAAGGCACAAGACAATTTGCTGAAAACATATGCAATCATATATTAATAAGCGTAAAGAAAGACTCGGGAGAATTGATAGCGTTTCACACAGACGAACCAGCCAAGGAACGGTAGACATGTTGTTTATTACATCACAAAGTGAAGGAGAGCTACTTGTAGAAAGTTAGAGAATTGTTTTCATAGGGAATGAGCGGAGAGGATAGCTTTGTCTCTGTCTTAACCTTTCCTTTTACATAATGTTGTCTTGTCCTGTATCTTGTCTATAGGTACATTACTTTAAGATGCACATAGCATTTTTCGAGCATTATCTCATCATTCCATCACATCTCTCAGAGATTGCATCCCATCATCATCTCCTTCTTAAATTCTGACTTGGATAGGCTTGGCTTAGTTCCTACCTTGTCATGTCGTTTACTGTGCATCTCCGATTTGTCTTTCGCACATTTAATTTTCATCGCGATAGTTCGTGTGGGTGATAGTGAACGTTTAAATTTGCACCGAGATGCTGTATAGATGTGTAGAAGTAGTAATTTAATGAATGTTCTTTAGGTTTGCAAAGCGCAAAGCCACTTTATTACATATGTAACTGCACAATGTGCAGGCACTAGAAGAAAATACTACAACAGAATACAGGTAGGTACACGTAGTAATATATAGTAGAATGCTATTAAAATGTGCTTTCTTTCGGGGAGACTTTTTTCGCCAAGTTCTCTCTCTTGGAACGACAACTGATGCGAATCGACATCTTTCTTTCTTAAATGCGCTTATGTTTTCAGTTGTTCATCAATTGAAAAATGCTACACTTGAATGCATGCAATATGTATAGCAACTTGTCGATTCTGTCTTGTGTCGTGCCCAGTCATTGTCAGACGAATTGCACTTTTGTCCAAACTGTACATTACGTAGGAATCGTTTTTAGCTAGAAAAAACCTGTAAATTGTTTTCTTGTCGAGAGAATGTGGGGATTCTGCTAATATTTGCATATTTTCTGATGCTGCTGATTCTATGTATGCCCACGATTCTACTAAGTACTTAAGAACACGTTCTGTAGATAAAATAAATAATATTAGATATATATTCCAACTTACAAATATTCTTTTGTTTATTCACAAATATCACACCAAACACCAAGCACGTAAAACCTATGTATATGGTTTGTTTAAGTATTTTGTCATATTTTAACTTAATTTTTTTTGTGTCATTCAAGTAGACAATGTTTTTAACATTCTTCTATTTTATTTGCAAATTTTTGCAATATCAACGTTTTTTCCTGGGATTATATTGATTGTACGTGATTGAAGTGAACTCGCAGAAGAAATTCACAGAATCCTGTTTTTCGACAGCATTCAATGGTATGACTGGATGAAAATGGCTGTGTGTGTGAATTCATCGAATTTCGCTGATTGTATAATTTGCCGTGTATAGTAAGTAACACCTGTTAAGAATGAGCAACAGATCACTGTACAATTAACGGCTGATCAATGGAGTTTACGGTGCATCTTTCTGCTCAGCTTTTGCTGTTACTTGAAAGAAAATAGTTTTTAGCGTGCTCTGCTGCCACTTACCACTCGATCCTCCTCTCGCAAACTTACTTTTCCCCAGTAACAGTATTAAAACTAAAACATTTTCTATGTTTCAATCGGTTATGCAGACAACTCGTTATATAGTAGTATCTATTTAATGCATAGAGCAACGAAGCTGAACCAAACCGTAAATATAAACATGCACTATAACTACAAGTTACAGAAGAGAGTAGCATCAAAGAAGAAACTATTGGTACAGGCTCCTCGTTTCATTGCGGTGTTGCGGTCACGGATCACTCTAGTGAAATCTTATACTTTCATCAGTCAACTGCTTCTCTCTGCTAATGCTTCACCTCACTTACTGGTTAGACGCAAGTCAAGCCACACCACTTATCCATACTGCATTTTAACTTGTGACCTCTTTCATCTCTAGATTTCCCAGAACGCAACGCTTTAGAGTGTAACATTGGTGATTTATTGCATAAAATCTAAAATGTATTGTGCACATGCAATAAATTGCATGTGCACAGATAACGAGTCCTGACTCTGCTGACCGCAACAATAACGCTAGAGGAGTGCTCCATCAATAATAATATATCGTCAGTTAATATATGGATGTACATGCATATAATTTATTAGTGGATATTTCTTTAAAAATTTGCAAACATTAAAATAAAAAGGTAAAATATGAAGTGGCTGGAGGGAAATAGTTTGTTTAATGTACATTCTACATGAAAAGATTTTTGTTAACCTTTTTGGATTACTTATTTGCGTCAATCGGAAACTCAAAGTACTTCAAGTTTCTAAATGTACTTCTCTTTGTTTGGCACATCCGCACCTTTTGCCCAGTATACACAAAATCACTGATGTGATAAGTGATTGTGAGTTGGGCAATTGTGTCCGTATTATTCGCCTGAATCATATCATTTTGGGGAAAAGGTCATCATTAGAACAACGCACTTACTGTAGAATACGTATAGAATACGTATAAATATCTATTCATGATTCCCATGAATAGTTCCTCGTCAATGTGGCTCTTTGAACATTTCTTTAGAGCATTCTGAAGAAGTCAATATTATTTGTTATGTTATCAACGTAAAGTTTGATTGACAAGAGCGACAGAATTGTGAGCTCCCCGGCAGGTATTGTCAATGCAACGCAAAATATTTATCTGTGAACTGCTTTTACGATTCCATACACTATATCCACCATTAACAACAATCTGTTCAATTAATATATGTATTAATGTATAAGCGTTTAGGTTACTTTGAATGGTGATGAAATGAACAATGTGGAAATATACCTTTAATATAGAAATCAAAAGTTCACACTGTAGTGCAGTATAGAAGAATGAGGCATGAAATTCACGAGGAAAGGGAGATTATATTCTTTTATTACAAGAAGTAGGGATGGTGAGCGACATGCGTTGACAATTGGCTGGACCATTCACAGACAGAACACAGATTGGAGCTGGATCGGATAATATAGTTGGTGGAAAGGATACGAGATAAGATTGAGCAGGTATTATTCAGAGGTTGTGTAGTCGTCTTAAGATATTGGCCTGCATACAAAATAGGGTTCCCAACGACGATTCCCGTCCGACTAGCTGCTACTGCCCGTAAAAGTGGACTGAAGGTAAATACATTAAAGGATCCATTTATTCGTCTTGAATGCCTATTCGTAAATACAATGGAATCTTGCCAGCCGTCTTCAGTTTATAAAAATAAGGGGCCTTTTGTCTTCCTAACGAAATGTATCTAAACGCGTTATGTGGATAAAGCCGCCTTGGCTTTGTTGGCTTAACAGGCTTTTGTGGCCGTGTCGTGTACTGTCATGTCATGTCAGATACGTTGTCACTGGCTTGTTGTGGCTCTGTGCGTACTTAATGTAGTCTGCTCATTCAGAGTCAAACCCAGACAGGACTTGTAGTAAAAGTGCTACTGCATTTACTTATAAGCACTTTCTTGCTTTTGGGCTTCAGGTCAACTCTCACAGTCCGATATACTTACTTATTATTATTGCAGGAGTAGAGGGAGGGTTATTGAACTTTGAATATCATCATCCCTTACTAAATACTACTTATATGCCTTTTCCTTTCCTTGGTACAGTTATTGTCCATGGCTTTTCGTCTAGCTTTATCTATGGGTCCTAGCATCCTGTGTATTTGTGTCTTTATTGTTTTGATGTTTTCCTGCTTTATAGAGATATTTTGCTTACTTAGTTTATTGGTTATCAAAGGGGCTCTTGTGGGGATGTTGTAGTTAAGTCTCGTTATACTAAACATACACGTAGGGTCTAAAGGCAGTAAATGCTATTGTTGTTTTTGTCGTTGACTTCACTGTTCCTTGCACGAATATGTATATATATGATTCACGGTTAATATTTGCCAGTTCATTGCTTTTAGCTTAGTTCAAGCTATGCAATCTAAAGTAGGTAGTTAAATATCTGACTGCAACAGTACTTGTTACACTCGTAGAATACAAATACTATTGATAGATTCTAAATTTATGGTGAGGATATAGTTTATGTCCGGGAATTATATTTGCTTTGAACCTGATTGACCTTTCGTTGTATTATACAACATCTTAAATATCTTAAATACACATCTATCTAACTACACTTAATAATTTTATCCGTTTAGATTCATTTTACTATAGAGGATCCAAATATGTAATAAACCAAGAATTTATATCTATTATAATTCGAAAAATAATGTGATTCTAGGCAAGTGAAATAAAATGGTACGGTGTATCAATCATAAACACTTAAATAAAAATGTTGATTGTTCCTATGGACGAGCTAATCTTGACCCCTTGTACCTGTGGCATGGCAGAAGAGTATTCGATTTTCTTTAGCTACTGCATGTTCTAGATTTCTCTATCATGTCACAACTCCTTCGGTTGGATTTTGAAATGATACTCATGATAGTAATGATGGTATTCTAATATCGGTTTAAATTTTTTTACTTTAGAAGGGCGAATCCCTTTAAATGTACCGCTATATTTATATATGCTTTTAATAGAAAATGCTAAACACAGGTGAATTCCATACACCAAAAGCGAGGTTTTTATGTTAATTTTATGACAAATAAAAACGAAGAAAATTTAATATTTATTAGAACAAAAATTTCTTGTATCTATCATAAGTATTTTTTATTACTTTCGATATGAATATTTTTTGTACGTACTGCATGGCCTTAAATTGAGGTAGCAGATGAAAAGGGTTCGAACTCGAACATAACTGGATCCTTTCACCAATCAAAAATACCGTAATGAATTCCCTCCGTCTATTCTTCGTGACGACGATGACCTTGGATTTATCTGAAGTTGGGACCCTTAAGAGAAACCCTTAGAGAGGAAAGTTCCCCTAATGTTAAATCCCTCTTGGGATCACTTTAGCAAAACAAGAACATAAAACAAGTATTTCTTCATATCAGAAATCCCTGTATATCAATGTATCCTCTTTTGTCCTATAAGTAATAATATAATAGCGAAAAGTGTCTTGCATAAGAGTATTGAACGGGCTGGAATTTTACCGTAGCCGATATTTCTGTGTGTACATGCGACTGGCGTGTTTCCACACCCAATGAATAGATGAGTCTCACTCTCATTGTCAGTAAAAGCATGGTAGGCCTTTGTGTAAATGTATTGGTTAATAATAAGCGCATAATATCTCACAAGACCTTCACCTTTCAGTTTCTTTTGGGTAGTCATTAAAACTAATCTGATGCTGTAACAAACATGTCAGTTGTAAACCAAAAATCCCAAAAAAGCAAGTTTTTATATAGTACAAATTATAAATTAAATTAAAATAATATAATTACCTGCCTGCAAAATATGATTTTCATATTTAATTCTAGGCATATGTACATGCGTTATTTGTATTATTCTTTTTGTATAACCAAGAACCTCTTATTATAATTTATGTTAGAATTAATTAAACAAACTATTTTCGTGCAGATGTGTTTTTGGCTTCTGTAATATTCCGGAAACTAAAAACGAACGTTCTTATTCACGAAATTCACGATTCCATTCGTAGCATATCCCATATTCCCTCTCAATGCCTATGCTAATAAAAAAACATGGTTTATTAACCATTAGGAAATATCCACAGTGCATACGTGGATAGCTGTCTACAGATTTTGCTGGTGAAAAATGACACGAATCTGGTCGTAAATGGGTCAATGGGCGTGATACAATAATGGTTTTGCACGTTAAAGATTTTCTCGTAAGTAACGGTTCTTAATTTCAGTATATAGCGAGTACACAGATGTTGGTACGGTACCTGAAGGTTCTGTCTCTATGAAAGGCATAAGCCCATCTGTTTTGCTTTCCTCCACCTGAGTGGAATATGAATCCCCGTCTCCAACATCCTCCTCCACAAACACACACACAACACAACAGCCTTATATAACAGAGTTCACCTTATTGTAGTTTTTTGCTGTTGTTGCTGTTGTGAGAGAGTCTGCAGGACGGATTACTTGTTTTCTTCAACAATATTTGTTCGAGATTAGAAGATCATTTTCATATTCGCCTTTATTATTTAACTATATCCACACTTCATCGGCGAGCCCATATGATTATATATCTATGTAGTAAATGCTCCCTCTGCTCCACCACCAGGCACTATATGACCATAATCAGTGTGCAATTGTAAAGGTGACCGTATACCATCACCAGAATAGAAAATATTGTAGCTTACATAACAGGGTTATATGGTACTGGTGGTAGACAGACACGTAAAGGGAAACTATCGTCATTCTGTTTGCGCTTACCGTTTCCAGCAACGGTAATTCTAAAACTCCGCATTATTTCTAACATGTATATAGTAAAGTGCACCTCGAGCTACGAACTGACTGCTCGACGAGTACATTGCTTGTATGTGCACAGCACAAGCACAGAGCTTTGTAAACTTTGTCTAGTACATCAGCCTAAAACACGTAAAGCAAGCCCTGTAGACTCTTTACTATACGGCATTCGTATCATCATCACCATTTCGTTAACACACACACACACACAGACACACACACAACTTTTCCTTCTACATCCCATTCAATTTCACCAGACACTAGGCATAGGCATTTACTTTC
>JABASC010000081.1:0-72190 GCA_019776185.1 Plutomurus gul | reverse complement strand
TTTACTGTTATAATTTATTTCGACCATATCGACCAATTTAAGCCATTTCGACCAATAAAAACCGGTTTAAACCGGTGGTCGGGTCAAAATTTAAAAAAGCCGGTCAAAACGAAACACTGGATTAATCATGACTAAGAATATTTCTATTTCGTAATTTTAAAATACAATTTTATTTCAACGTATTTTTAGCGTAAGCGTCAAAAATGATTTTGTATTTTTAAGTCAATGATTTAAAAACAAAGTATTTTGCACCGTAAAACTCGGTGAAAATTCTTTTGCTTCTAAATTGCTGGGGTTTTGTATTTATAATTTTGGTGTTTTGGTTATCCCTGTGTATTACATGCCTTAAGAAGTGATAGAAGAAGCCAATTCTCGTCCTGTCAAGTTAACGACCAATTGTCAACTGGAAGCCCCCACAAGAAATCCAGCTGTCTTGTGAAGTCGGCTCACTAATACAATTCTGTCCCAACACATTCACTATAAATAAATTCCGTGTCCCCTTTCACGTCGCATCTGAATGAGGAATATAAGAATCTATGGCCAACGTACTAATCGATCTATCTTACAATTTACGTTCTACTTTGCAGTTTATTTTCGAATAAAATCCACACACGGCAATTCATTCTATAATTATGTACGTAATCAAAAATATTTCTTACTAAGTATAATTAAACGACATCAGGTGAATAAATTGTATTGTTTTCTGGAATGGTGAATACTCACGAGATTTTTTCCATTTATCACGAAAGATTTCCTTTATTTGCAAAGTCTATAAAAGAATTGACATATGCAAAGAATATTAAAAATTGTGTATTACAAATAACGATTCTGAAAACATACGAACGACAATAAAATGGTCACCTTATACCTGATAACAGTGATTACTGTTAAACACGACCATAAAAGCCAAAGGTCACTTTATCTCAAACATTGACTCTTATTTACGTGCAGACGGAATGGTCTTACACGAATGATTTATTAAATGTTTACGTCGAGTCGCCGAAGTAGACGTGCAGATAAAAGTAGACAAGAATCCTTTGTACATTTGCGAGAACAATGTTACAGGAACAATGTTACCGATGAAATACAGATACTACCGTATATATACAACACAGTGGGTCAGTATACATGTAAATAGTATTGTAGAGTGTACCTCCCGCTATGAACCAGAGTACAGGCAGATATTTATGGACTGCTGACTCAATAGTCCGATTACACAGCTCCTGCATGCATAACATTGAGAAGCTAATCGGCTAAATGTCCCCTATTATTTTATTATGTATATCTTTGACGCCATTTTCACTAGTGTTTAGATTGGATCTCTGTTGGCTCCAATGACACGAACCAGTGCCAATTATACATCCCTACAACACAAACAAACTTCCTGTGAACACAATCATATGCATTCAAATGTACATAACACCACGGACAAGCTGGTAAGCATATGAAAATCTTGTACGAATGTTGGGAGAACTGTTTTTTTCAGGAATTGATGTCTGGGGACATGAATCGAAATAGAATCGTTTGGCATGGTTGCACGGTCATTGATTCTCTGTAGCAGGCTATTATTTCTCTGCAATCATCGAATATGGAATCGTAGTCACATATTTTTGGATGGGCAGACTGTGTGCATGTAACCAACCACATCTGTTAGATTCAAGTGCACAGTAAGCTCTGGACGACAGTTATTCGTATGCCTTGGCAGTTGAAGGGTTGACATCGAGAATCTCTTTGGATTTAATATTATTTTCCTTTCTCTCATCGCATTGCTGTCTCTTGGCTGTCCTCTCCACCTCAACCTCATCCTTAGTGCCAAAAGAGATGAGCAGAGAGAAAGAGATGTCCTAGAAGTTGTCCTTTTCACTGTGGCTATACCAGAGTGCCTCTAAAGCTATTATGTACACAATAGTGGGCGGAGCCTAGTTGGAGAATCAAGTCACATGACAAGATTCCGGTGCACACGCTATCAGTGTTACGACTATCGTTCTACTTGCTCTTGAATCCCTCACTCGACGCTTATAGTTTTACAGTGTGCCTGCTATCCTTCTCTATAGAATAGTAAGTAGGCAGCGATTGCAGGAAGACGACAAGACGCGACATGCTCCAATTTTCTTAGATGAAAGCAAAGTATATAAATGAAAATATTATCAGGTCGTATCATCGGGGAATTTCCGAGTCGCATAAAAGTCAAGTTGACTTCACTCACCAAGACTTTCAATAAAAATCCAGAGAAGGAGAAAAAATCTTAGACGTCATTTAGACACTCGACTTCCTCTCATTTATAAACTGACTTGTACACACGACGACGCTCCTACAAAAACTGAATGCCCCTGGGCATTCACATCACAGTTTTTAAAAGAAAATACTTGAAATTTCGTATAGGTTGTGGAACAAAAGTTTATATAACGGATGAAAGTAAGTGAAAGTTTCTAAATGTAGGATTAACCGAGAAAGTAAATAAAACTGGGCAGGTTCTAATTGAAACGTTGAAGAATGTCACGTAAAAGAATATTCCCCATGGGGAATACTTTTCAAAATAATCTTGAAAGCTCCCAACTTTCACCATGACATCATTCTTCATAATTGGGATATCAGTGCGAGCATTTGGCTTTTATCATCTGCACACAATCTCCTCTCCAAAAGTACATCATGCTTATTTACATCTAGTGGGAACGTATCCTTGTTTTGTCTTTGTATTGAACTTGGCTCAGCGTGCTATCTCATTGTCAATTTAAAAAGTCCAGCGCACAAACACAGGAAATGGCCGTACTTTCTTGCAGAACTAGCGCATAAAAATTCCACTTTCACATTAGTGCTTGTAAATAGAAGCAGACAGTGAAAGCACATTCTCAGATGAGTCGATTTCCTCAGCGATGCCAACCCACAGCAGAAAGAGACTGCATCATCGGGAGAAAGGACGAGAAGATGCGGGAAAGGCTGCTGGAAACGAGTTGCAAAATGAGAAAGAGAAAGATAGTAGGAAATGCAACGAGCACGATGGAAGAGAAAGTAATACGAGAGTGCAAATGGAAGGAAAGCAGAGTGGAGCAGTCCAATGAAAAAGAATCACATCAACTAAGACCTATTAAAAATTCCATGTATGCTGCTCTCGTGCACATGTTGTTGCCAAAATCCACTTGCAGCAGCATTTGTCCTCGGAGCATTGCAGAATCCTTCTAAAACGATCATTGGAAGAAAACGTGGAAAACCTAATTTCTATCCGTCTCGTTATCTGAACACGAGAAATCGAGACTTGATGTGACTTTGACATAGAAACCTTGTTAGTTTATGCTTCTTCCTTTTCCCACCACCGTCCCGTCCTCAATTCCGAATATAAGAGTTTAACTGTCCAACCGTCTCCAATACCAATGGAACAGTGGCGCTGAATTTAATTATCTTTCCTCTTGGCTCTTGTGTTAATTCAAAGACTCCCGTAACGCTCTAATTAGTACCTACATAGTAGTTTTTGCATATTTAAATAAAGAGCGATTCGTGTGCGTCCTCCTTTTCCGATACGGGCGAATTATAATTCCAATTAGCAGATTAACTCAAAGAAATTACCTTTTTTGTTAGAACAATGTGAAAAGGTTCAGCAGTTAGACATTTTGTAAAGTGAGCCTCACTCACAATTAGAGTTGTATTTAAGTTCGGGCTTTACTTTACAAAAAAGTGGAAAACAAAGTGAAAGTTGCTTTTGTCTAAAAGTTTAGACTTTCTCGTCTATGAATAATTCAATTGCTTTTGTGCAAAAGTACAACAGCAGTTACTGCTGCTACTGGTGCATTTCGAAGTTTGCAAAGAAGAATCATTGATGTTCAAACAAATGAGGACGTTTAGCTCGTGAAACACATTAAAATTCTAGATGTTTCAACATCTATTACTTTGAATGTGGGGGCGGGGCAAGTAGTTTGTTCCCTTTGAGAAGAAACTTCTACAAAATCTACCAAACCTAATTTTAAACTGAAAGCTTTCCAATGCAATATGTATTTAATTCATAAAATGCCGTAGGACCACACCCTTCCATTTTGAATTCGGTTATAATTGCTATATATTTATATGGTTTTATTAAAATTCTGGTATTTATGCAAAATGCAATCACCTGCATGTAATACAGTTAGGTTAGGTTGAACATTTCATGAATGTAATCTCCAAGATTGGTACTGTAAACACATGAGGCTTTTGATTGTATTTATAAGCACTCAAACACTTTCCCCTAGCAAGCACACACTTAAAGTGCACGTTAACAACGTTTGTTGCCAAAATACACAATTTTAGTAGCCCATTATCTTGTGAGAATGTCATTTACACAATGAACATATGTCATTCCTTTCCTGCACCGCCGTATTCAGGTTACTGTGCATGCGATAACTACTTCCCACCTTTTCATCTCTAATGCGATTCACGGTGACGGCAAAGAGCCCATTCCCTCTCAACTCTTTCGTTCACAATAATAGACAGGGATTGCGCACGTATTTTAATTCCCACTGGTGGGAAGCATTAGACCGAGAAATTCTAATGGGGAATTAATGAATGTAAAAACGTTCAAAACTTGTTAAGCCTGTTTTATTGGTGCATTTCGTATTTTGTATACCTTTGTGGGGAAATCCGATCTGTGAATCAGATTGTGTTTACAGAGGCGGAAAAGCGTGAGTCTGCTCACTGTGTCCATTCTGTATTGTAGACGGTTGAAAAATCGTTTCTATCTCTCGGCGGATTGTTCTGCTTCAACGAAACGTGACATGAGAGTCCGAGAGAGGGATTGGAAATTGAGAATAATTACGCTGACCGTGACCGAAGGCCCCTATTAAGTTTCCCGATTGCGGGGCTGGCAAATACAAATCGCTTTACAACTTTACTGATGTGAAGGATTTACTAGAACCTAATCGCACCGACAGTGATGGGCAAACATTGCTCAAGAATAAATCACATCACGATTTCAGATTGAAAAGTGTACTATGCAGGGCTTCGTAAATCATACTTTTTCAGCTAAAATCCCTTCACTGTGGGATTAAATACTGCGATTTGTGATTAAGTGTGATGGGATTATTTGCTAGTACCTATTCTTTATAACATATAGATCACATTAACCACATTAATCACACCAAAAAACACTGCTACTACATCGTATGTATTTATAAGTAATTCCCAATTGGATCAGAAGCCGCTTAATTGCTAATTGACATCCAACAACTTAAATGGGGAATTTTTATATGGGGCAGAAGCATGGATTTGAATAATGGAGAATTTCTTTTTCTTTGCATCTGTGTACTCATAAATCTTGTAATAAAATCTCTGATTTGGGCAATTGATATTCATTAAATCATTTATATTCACTTGGAAGCAATAAAGCATAAAGGCTGGGGAAAGAAATGACTGAATTATATTTACTACTGGAGCAGAGCTAATCTCGTTTCAAGTACAGCAACGAGAAGCAAACAGAAATTGTGGCAGGAAATGTCGACTGGAAAGAGAATTCTGGTGAAGTTAGTGAACTGAAATGGAAAGATTATCTGTGCCTGAAGGTCTTGCCAAAAAACTTTCCCCATGTGCACAGTTCTTGTCAATGGAAAATATACACTTTTCACATTTTGTATTATTCCAACGTTTCCGTGTGCGATCCTCTCGGATGTTTTATAATGTACACAAAGCAGAGAATTGTATTCACAGGGATCCCCCGCTGAGGCTGAATGAAACCAACCCGGGCAAAATGGACACTGGAATGGAATAAAATGGTGGAACAAATGAGAGAAAAGGAAATATTAGAAAATTCAATAATAGGAATTTGTTAGTATCTGATTTAAAAAAAATCCTTATGTTAAGTTCCAATTTCTTCCATTTTGTCCGTGGTCAGCTATTAATTTTTTCCGGGCAGATGACCAAATAGCAAAGTAGTTGCCTGAGTGTATCTTGCAGCAGAAATATTGTAAAGTTGAGGCTGACGGAACTATTCTCGTGTAGTTTGATTGGTTTTTATTCGCATTTGTCAATGGAATGTGGCAATGTGATGGTGGGGAGAATTTTGATATCTGAAGAGATCATCAATCATGTGCGAGCAGCTACGGGGTCACGTCCACATCCTATCCTTGTCTTATTTATTAAACTCTGCTCCCTACTACTGTATAGTATCTTACTATGCACCAGCATCTCTGCACCAACCACATTCACTCTTTTGCAAAACGAGCAAAGAGAACGGACTTTCCCCATTGGTTTTCCTGCATCAGATCTTCACATCACAGATGATGGCATACGAAAAGTTATCTTTCTATTATAAATTGCTCTCAGAAGAAGAAAGAGCTGCATCGAAAATCATGAATTCTCGGAATCCTCGCGGAATTGAATTTTTAAAACTTTCCCTACTTTCCCATCAAAGAATTGCGAAAGTCCTACATGCACCACGTACGACTACATATGATGTACATTACAGATGTGGACATTTTTCTTCGTACCCACTCACCACACTCATCTCTCATAACATATTAACATCTAGCTGAGTTGCATTCGCGATACACACACATAAGACTTTGAGAACGAATCCACTGTATTTGCCAATCCAGCAGCCTTTGTGCCTTTCAATCAGAAAATTCTCCTTTCGGCTGTTCCCTATAGAGATTTTTGAAATGGATGACAACATTGCTAACGGAATATATTGTATATATTATTTACAAATATATTGCGAAAAAAATCGATCTTTTTTCTTATTTCCCAGTGAGGTTCTCCATGTTTTATGAATGCAGAGAAAGGCATAGAGAAATCGGTACAACCAACACATTTTGTATGTGTTTCTATGTATTTATTTAATTTCAAAACAATTATGTATTTATTTCCTGCTTATAATTTTGGGCGAGGTCACTTTCCTCTCAGAAAGAATGGGGATTCAAAATTAGCATCCGAAACATTTTGCAAGATTGTAGTAACAAGGAGAGAAAGCTAAGCTTTTAAAGACTTTACGATGAAGATGAGTCCATGGCTTATAACAGTGGATCAGTTTTGCTTTGAGTAAACAAATTGGAGCAGAAAGTGGAGAACTGTCGTCGTTCCTCTAAACGCACATCTCATAAATACAAGTTCCAGTTTATTCTTTCTTAAAAGATAAGTATTTAATATGTGGTAGGGGAAAAATCGAGGCGGTGGCTCTGCCACAAAAGTCCCCCTAAGTATGAGATAAGGAAAGGAAATCTTAGCTGCTGGCTACAGCAATTCGATCGCCACATTACGACAAAGATTGTCTACAGCGTGCACTCCTTATCCATTTAAATCTGTATTAGTGGCTTGTTGCTGCGAATCACTGCGAATATATTGTGAACGCTTAAAACGATTTCGCATTATTTACAACTTTATCCAGCAGTAGCTTAAATAGTAGTATTAAATCTTTTACAACTCGTATTAGATAGACCAGGGAGATCCTTTCTTTATCTGCATTCATATAAAAGCAAATCCATCTTGTGCAAATAAGGTTCATACCATGTATTAAACAGTAAGTAAATCTAAACGTGCTCAAAAAATAAGAGGTCAAGTCAAGGTAACATCAAATCATTAATATGATTTTATTTACCACAATTAGCCGAGATTTTACAGAAGAAAAACTTTTGTCACCACAACATTAGCTTTAATTGAGTATTAAAAGTTGTGTAGCATTAACAATTGAAAAGGATTCCATTATAAAAGTTAATTACTACAAAATTTCAGCAGAAACTTTTTTTGTTCAGGGAAAGTGCTGTTTTAGTATTCTCATTCACATTGTGGGTTAAAGGACTTGAGGGATTGCCTCCTTGTGAAATAGAGACGTATGTGTTAAGAGTACCGCTCATGTAAAAGTATCTTGATGATAGTAGAGCAGAGCATTTGTTTTTATGGCCAGCAAGGGTACGGTCTGTGTATTCATTGCAGCAGTGCAAGTAGGATGTAGAAACAATATTTATTTGCATCATTAAACGAGGGTCAAACATAAAAAGTTGAATTTTGAACAAAGGCGCAGTATTTGGAGCTCCTTCTAAATTTTTGCTACTAAAGATAAGGGGGATTTTATTCGAAAGAAAGTTGATGGTATGCTAGCACTGATTGTGAGTGTGTAATATGTACAGAGAATGAACGGGGAGGCTTTAATGAGATGGAATGGAGCTGAAAAGAATTCACAGTACCTCATAGAGATAACTTGCACTTTCTCCAAATGAGAACAAGGCGCTTCTACAGTTCATCTCTTTGAGCACCACCATACGGAATCTGCACAGAATAATTTACTGCTACGAACACCAGCACCATCGTCACATTACGCTCACAAACTTAAGCAAAGGTAGCACAAAGGATACATACTTAAATAGGTACGCTCAAAACTTTCGGTCTCTACGAACCACTCCATTTAACTCGCTCTCCTGGTCTAATACCACTTTCACCAATTTGTGTGCCACAGAAAATGCAGTCTCCATTTATACACACGGGCCAATAGGCACATTGGATTTTGCGAATATAAACTGAATAAGGTACAGTAAGTCCTATCAATATGTGAAACCATAACTATGCACAATAACAGCGGAAAAAAATCTAAATAATACTTCAAAAAAAAGTTTGCTCAGGAAACACTACATTGATATGTAGTGTACATTTGGGTTGCTATTTCTGTGCCGGTTGTAGTAGTAGGAGCTCCACTGTGGTATCATCTGTTGGAATGGTGGTGAAAGTGCAGAAAGAGCGTTAGTAAAAGCTTTCTCTATCTCCCTCTTGAGGACACTGCACTCTCACTTCTTTCAAACTCAAGCAGCCTTCTAACAATCTCACTACGTTCGTATTCAATTCACAAGGAGTCTCTACCTTATAATTTCCTTTATGTAGTCACATGCAAATATTTTTACCAGAAAATACTTGTTAGTTCTGAAATCGTATACATTTAGATTTATTGTAATTGCAATTGGAGAAAGTACAAAGTACATTATCATTTAACATTATTTCTCATAATATGAATTGAATGCGTTGTACGTAGGTGGATGTGAATGTATTACTGTGCAAAAACCACGAAAGTCTAAAGGTGGATTGAGCGATTTTTAGATTGTGAACTATTACATTTGGGTTACCTAAAGCCCATTGGAATTGCGTATGTACGTGAAGGTGGGGTTGGTGCTGGTGGCTGCCATTACAAATGAAAATAAATGGGGAGTGAGTAGGCAGTGAGTACATTAAAATCATTGGGGTCCATTTGAAGAGAGAGTGAGAGCGAGAGAAACATCTACAGTGTGCTCTCGGAGCGGAGACAGCAGCCAGTCAGTTGTTATTCTACATATGTACAAGATCAGATAAAAAGGAGATTAACCTTTTTATCTTGCTGTGTAATGTCGCAAAATAAATTACTTTCTTTGTTCGCAGTGGAGGCAGAGGCCGAGTCATTTGCACGAAAGTGGAAGATAAGAGCCCTTTGCTGCGCTGCTGGAGACAAAGCCTACCACACTTTCATTCCAATTGTTTCCTTCCATTATTCCATCTTATTGATGCCATGTGGCGAACTCCTTTCCTATTCAATTCCACCGGACCGTGCAAAAGGCCAAGGCGGATTTAATGAAAGCGTGGAATTTGGTATAATTTTTTGGCAGAAATTGAACAAATTAAAAGCGGGTAAAAACAGGACAATCTATCAGGATTCCATAATTTAAAGCGTACTATTTGGAAAAGTCTACCTCGCTTTTTATTAGCACGGCCCAATTTCACCCATTTTTTCCACACGGAAGGAATAAATGTCCAAAATATGAAATTAGTGTACTTTTTGCAGCAATTTTTTGTTATTGGCATCGCATCATTGACTGCTTATTGCTTTCTCCGGAGGTTCTGTTCTATTTTGGATCACGCTCCTGCCCTCCCAAAGTTCACTTCTACGTAAGATAGGGATTACATCTCAAAAGTGGGGGTGGGGTGAGGTGCAATGAAAAATTATAAGACCATGTTGTACAGTTACTGTCTTCCTGTTATTGGTAATTCTAATCAATTCAATTTATTTGGCTTAAATCTTCTTCAAAGAGCGTCTTAGTCCGTGCTGCTCTAATTACACGAGAATCAAAAATGCAAAACAGTTGTATAATTTAATGAAGAGATTTTAAATGTTTAACGGAGCACGAGTAAAAGCTTCACTGCCCCATTCTATAGAAATGAATGGGATTGCGCAGATGGCTCTTCAAGCCCTAAACATTTACTTTCACTTTTCAGATGCTTAGAAAATCGTGAATTCAATATCGCAGGTCAATTCACTTTTTAGCTTCTTTATGCATTCCTGCTTTCAATGGAATCTTGGCCAAGGTCGATATTATCGTTCTTTAAATTTGATCGTCCGTACGATATGAAACATTTGTGCGCTGTGCAATTTTTAAAAGGGTTATGTACATTCTTACGTTGAAGATGTGGCAAGGGAATAGGAAAAATGTTCAATTACACATACCACGATACTTTTGCAATGGTCTCAGAGACGAAAAAAATATTTTCATATTCTTTCTTACATTTCGCGTGAACAGCCACATGAAATATCGTAAACACGGGCCATTGAGCCTACGAAATGAGAGTTGTACAGATGAGGACTTCCTAAATGATTCAAAGAAATTGTAATAAAATAATTTATACCGGGCACATGTTATTTTCATAGAGCAATAATCAAATCAACATTCCGAAGGTTTCCATTCGTAGGAATTCAAAGCAGAAAAATACCGTAGTAGATTTTTAAAGTGAAATAAAATTTTAATTTTTAGTTAAATTAAATGTTAAATGGAGAGAATGATGAGGCTAATCTACTGTAAAAAACATGCTGTTGCAACAGTGCCAACTAGCTCTGGAACTAGGTCACAAAATGACGTACGAACCAAGAAACTAACCATTACTGCATTTGTGCCACGATGCATGCATTCGATTAGATTAGTGAATGTATGAGTTTATACAATTTGGCATGCACGTGTGCCATTTAACTGAAAATATTCACTTTCATCGTATTTGACTCGAGATTTTAAATGTTCATTGGTTTGAATATAAGTATTCACTTTATAACCTCTTTTATCAATTTTGGAGTTCCCCCTGTGATGCAAGTAATGCTCCACAGCTCAATGTAATTTGAAGTGAAAGGTAATGATTTCTTCATAATTACTTATTACACACTTTTAAGGGAAATGTGGAAACGGGGATGTGCTAAAAAAAGTAGGTTGGATTGTGTTATGTAAAGAAAAAACGGAAATCAGTGGATATTTTAGGAGTGAATCTGACAACGCCACTAATTATGAAAAAGACCTCATCATTTGCAAATATACATTGTACATTTACATGGACAATAATAATACGTGCTTAAACACAAACCTACTTTCAAATTGTACTCACCCACGCACTAGCTACAGGGAAATAGAGAAAGTCCTACTCATTCAGATAATTTACTCTCAAGGTTGTAGTGGGTGGAGATTTATTGTGTCGCTACATTTGAAGAGTTTTTGTCGAGAAACGGGATTCGACCGTGAACATCAAGTATGCACTCTCACTTCAGCAGGATAGTTTAATTAGTTAATTTCACTGATTGAAAATAATCTGCGCCTGCCACTAATACAGAAAAGCAAACATTTCTCTCTTATCGATCAATATTGTTGCAGTCATTCTGATGTCTCATTTCTTGTCTTTAATAATGCCCAATAAAGTACAATTTCTCGTACGAATGCCAATCATAATAAATGCTGTGCCATCACATCCTTCAAGTAAACAAACTCGCTTTATACTGGAATCCCCCCAGCAGCCCTGCAATCCACACTTTTGTCTACTCGAGCGAAACTGGATCCAATTTGTGTAATTTTCTGATGAAATTAGATATCAGCAAGCGCAAGAAATATTTGCTGAATGTGGGTGGGGCGGTTGTGCGTTGCCAACGAATGCAAAAGTAAACAGACCTTTCAGATGAAGCAACAATCTAGAATAGATGTGTGTGAACCCATACGCTATAAGCATTTGTATCTCATCGCGACTATTTATTCAGCTAAACTTAATAATATATGTCATCGGATGACAAAATTGATGGTGAACTGATACAAGCTCAATATTAGGTAATGTAATAGTTTAGTGAACAGATTCAAGACAAATTTTTGCCATAATGATGTGAAAATTTGGCGAGAGACTCAAGTTTACGAAAGTTATCCAATTGCATTCATCGAGTTTACAAAAAGTTCAAAAGAAATCGCATAAATATTGCGGAAAAATACCAATTTTGTTCATTTTGACCATGGAGATACTCCGAAACACTGTACAAAAGGTAAATTGTTCTACAGAATTGTTTTGCGAATTCCACACAGTCTGAGTTTAATAATTCAATCAAAAATTTCCAAGAACCAATGCCAATCAAATTCTCCTTTGCAAAACACTACAACATAACTTGTATACTCGCTCTAAAATTAAGAACTCTTTTACTCCACTTAATTAGAAACATGTTCAATCGTCGTTGTGATTGGTAATTAATTCATAAACGAACTTTGAACTCCAATGTGGGTCAATTGTATCACGTGGCTACAGGAGAAAATACTATAAATCACAACTTTAATATCATACACGAAGCAATTGAAGATCACTAATTCAGAATAGAAATAGAGTTCATTTATACAATGTTTCCCTGCATGTACATATAAATATTAGTTAAATAAATAAATCTGGGATGAACTGAACGTGTGAATGAGTTCATCCTGTGATTTAATTCCTTGTTGTAGTACATCTCCATTTTCCAGCTCAGAGCAATGTTTGTAGTGGGAAAGCAGTAAAACCGAGAAGTGTGTGATGACAGAAACTGGGCCACTCTGCTCAATTTGTTTAGCTTACTTAAAGATTTGAGATTATGTAAACCAAGAATTTCTAGCATTTGAGGACGGTGCGGATGGTCTACCATCCGCATCTGCCATAAGTCGGATGTATTTACAACGGCTTTGCAATAATTTTGTGTCGCTCTGTCTCTATGTGTATGCATCCTCCACGTTACGTTTCCTATCTGCTAAATATATCAAAGTACCATCATGATGTGATGCTAATGCTTTGAGAAAGTTTCATCTATTTAATATACGAGGATACTGTGCGTGGGATTGTGCGAGCCAGAGAATACACCGATAAACAGAAATTATTAAATTGTGGACAGTGGTAATTTATAAATTTAAAATATTGGGAAAGTTATTTTTGTAACATGTGGATCACATTAATCACACCAAGCGTCTAGATTTGATAACAGTAATTAATCCCACTGTGATAATCACACCCGAAACTCTGATTGTGATAAAATCTCATAAGTATCTGCAATTTGGTGCGCACATAGCGCTTTGCTTTAAAAACATGAAAAATCACAGAGTTTTTTTACTATTATTAATTTCTTACGGCTACCAAAATTTCCCCCTGAAAAATTGACTTCACGGCCGAACTCAGCATTTCATATTTCAATTGCCCACATTAATTCATTAGAATGGGTGAAGATTGATTTTCCGCGTTAATAAAGGTGAAATAAATATTTTGTCTGGTTCCTGCCGCTCCGAAACATTCACCCACTTGCTTAGTGTGGTTAGGTTTGTTTGATCCTCTCAAAGTTCTTAACTGATTGTTAGTGCTTGTATTAATGAATCTAACTAATGCGAACTTGCGTTTTCAGAGGAGGATGCTGCTCTGAAACGAACGTTGTTTACAAATATTTAAGTAATATCCAAGCTCTCGCTTTTGCAGCAATAGCAATACGTTTAAGTTATCACGGTAAACATTAAAGATGCAGCTGTTTTTCAAATGGAAGCATATCATTGAAACTCTGTACCATTCACCAATAACTGGCAGAGAAAATTCTATGCGTTTAAAAGATATAAGCACATTTTGCAGTCTCCACATGAAATCGTGTACGTAGAATGTGAAGCTGAACGGTGCTTTCATCAGCAGCATCCTGAATGTACTCCTGCTGTGACTGTCTGGGGATTCCTTACAGTTCTCTCAAGTGGGTTGGCCAACTACACACAAAATTGCCTCTAAAGGCCACCCAGCTCGATTGTAGGCAATTTAATAAGAAATTCCATCGAGGAAATCCATGCACTCAGAATGTTCAAAACAGCGGAGAGCACTGCATCCAGGAATTCCAACAAAAGCATAAAATAGAGATTAAGAAACAGCATTTCGGCAGCCAGCCACCATGCAATGAAATAGTAATGCACGTTCTACTGTGGGCAAGATCTGTACAATCATTTACCACCATCCGTATCATTTCTACCATTCTTATTACAAAGTACTGATAGTGGCGTCTAATGTTCCAATTCTTATTACATAATGTACAGCAGCTTTTATTCATTATTACACATGCGATACGTTCTTATTGTTAGTGCGTAGCAATTAAAGACACATTTACCACTGATTAATTGTATCAGTCGACTAACTAGAAATTCTATTTCGATTAAGCTCTTCTGTTCTTAATTACAATTTTTTTTAAATTTGCAAATTGTAATGAAATTCAGATGTGAATTTTCTGTTGAAAGGATTTCTGCAGATAAATTGGAAGACATAATTTGTGTGGGAAGCTGGCGGTGCGGCAAATAGCTATTTAAATCGTACATCGTTCTAAATAAACTATTTCCCAGAATAATAGTAATTAGCAAAACGAGGACAAACATGCAGACGAAAGCTTTCACTGTCCTTTTCCCAGCAGCTTTGCAATCTAGATTTATTGGCCGGTGCCTTTATAAACTTTAATTACTATAAAATGACATTTTGACACGAATTGACAGACAGTGCATCACCATGCATTCAGGGTGTGGCAAAAGTGTAACATCACTTTTGACAAGTTGTGTGCACATTAAAGCATTGTCTCCATCTTCCTGTATGTCAGTATATTCACAGTAAAGTAAATGGCGATGCAATGCAAACACGCACTTGCATTTCGTACGTGTTATTACAAAGTGATGCAGAGATTCATCACCAAGTGTCAAGATAGATTAGGGCACGTCATCCTAGCACACAAATGGAGAGTACGGACTTGTGTAAAGTGAGTGCACGAGAGTCGAGATGCATTTTGCAATGTTTTATTAGTTTGTGTCCGTTGCCCATATAAATAGCTGATGCCACTATGCACAAGGCTGTAACTCTTGTTTAACATTATATTGGGCCATAAAGTAAAGAGCGAGTGAAGGAGAAGGAAAAATTCGTGAAAGCAAAGAGGAAACGATAAATAAGTTGCTTTGAGTAAACATGAGCGCTGTGCACTGAGATCACATCCACAACAGACGCAATCATAGTTCGACCGACCTGCACGCTCGCTACGTGTCTATGAAAATGTCTTCAGTTCCTTTGACAGATGAAACTCATAAAAACATTTTGGGGCAACTTTGAGAATTTCTTTGGCTCTCGGAACGATTGCGTAGTTTCAAGCTCAGACTCTTTAAAATGGAATACAATTAGAGAGACGGAGGAAGCGAGTGAAGGGAAGGAAAACGGTTCATGATTGAATAAGCTCAGCTTTTGCTGGGACTCTGGACACAGATTTTACCGTTCCCACCACTACTACACAACTATACACTTGACTACACTGCACCTTCTCCTTATTCTTATTATGAAGGATACCCAAGCTTATATTCATGATATACTGCTTATAGAGTCTAAGTATATGCTGCTACGCATAATACATGGTTTGGTGCTTTGATTTGTAGCATCCGTTGCCATACTGTTATGCAGTGCTTTCGCATAGATTAACATGAATAGACAGAGAGAGTTAGCAAATTGGCCTCAATCCATGGCAAATTTAGTGTTGCGAACTGAGAAATTCTCAAGGGAACACTTAAGCTTTGACTTCAACATTAAAAACTAACGGAGCAGAGAACAGCTCTAACTTTGTAAGCAGTTCAGTGGGAGTGAAAAGCCGATCCAGATGAATAGAATGAATGAGCAGCGAATGCAGGGAGCAGCTCTAAGGTCGCTTTACCATTGTCAGTTCCTAATGATCCTCATAAAGTATTCCCTTCATAGTCCACACTATTGTTCCAGATAAGTACCATAAAGATCCTTTTCAAATTCTTACACAAGGGTTTCGTAAATCACAGATTTCCAGCTGAAATCCCATCACGGCGGGATTATTTAAATATTGTCATGGGATTAATTGGTATTCCCTATGCATTATAATATATAGATCACGTTAATCACACGAAGCATCTGTGTGATCAAACGTTTACTAAAAACATTTAATCTCACTGTGATAATCACACCCGAAACCCTGACTTGTGTGTTGCATTCCACCATTCACACACAATTCTCGCTCTCTGTGCACCAGCAGTTACTTTAACAAACATCATCGTTGACCGACTCATTCAGTCAGCCACATGATTGATATGCACACCACAACAACAAGTCCGTAGGATGAATCAAAGAGCATTCGAAAATTTTCACTCTCACTGCGAACTGCCTTCGAGTTATCATTAATAAACATGAATTTATGAACGAAAGGGTAGCCTTTCAAGTACTTTTTACGAATAAAAAAGCATTCAGCTTTCTTTCCAATACGTATAACCAGGCATAACAGTGGATATAAGGAGTAAACGGACGAATTTGGACATTTTGACCGGTCACTATGGTCAAATGTCCCCAATTGTTGCAGTTTTGGCGGGAAATCATTTCTGATAAACATAAGTATCCATTTAAAGCAGAAGTGGTGGTAAAAAGGTTTGCGAACAACATCGAGATGATTTAAGTAGTAAGTGTATACTTTGTATATGACTCACCCGAATGAACTGGGCTGTTTTTTCATCTTGAATGCTGTCCTGTCTACGATGCAAACGAGTGGCGCGTCTGCCGGCAGAGGAACTTCCCGATTGTCTCTGGGTCATTAGGAAGTAGTGAATGGAGTTGCAGCAGCAGCAGCAGACACAGAGTCCAAGTCGACACTTGTTGAAAGCGAGCGGAGGGAAAATTTGTGGACTTTGCTGGGAATTGGGAAAGAAGACTGACTGGGGCGGAGTATTACCGCAAGCCTTCTTCTTGACTGTATACTATGTAGTATTTGTACATAGCAGTCGTGTACACAGTGCAAACAACGAATCGAGCCACGACTACGCACCTCTTACTTATTATGCATTCTATACACAGGACAGTGCATGTGGCTGATAGACAGTTGGTCCGCATAAAAAATTCAAGTGATGGTGGCTGTGTGTAACCTCTTCAGAATTCAGTTTATGGTTTGCATCCTGTGTGCATACAGTCGTCCACTTATCCGTAGTCACTCACATCAATCAGTCAGTACGTCTACACCAGCACGTATCCATCTCTAACGCTACGTACGTGTTCATACAGTCATACTACATACACAAATATCAGGCAGGCACAGAGAGAGAGTATCCAGAGTTTATTTTTCTTCACTCTCCACCTTTCACTCCATTTACATTCAGCTCAATATTTGCGTACACCTGTGCACACATTCCACTACTCTTCCACCACATTTCACTTACTTACATTTCTGGTCGGATATATTGACACGGCGGGAGACTCATGAGTGCCCCCATAGATTCAGTCATTTTATCTCCTTTGGGGACATAAAACGTTCTCTGTACAGGTAGACCCAAGTTTTACGCTACACAAAACGTTTTATGATCCAAACTTGCATGTAGACATTTCATCTTTATGGTTGTAGAATATGTGACACTTTTTGTTTTAGAGACATTTTTACATCTTGGGAAAATGTTGCATCTTATCTAAGAGATAAATTGAAAATCGAAACCATTTTCTCTACTTACTTACGTTTTAGTCAATGCTCATTTGTATAGGATCACTGGCAATACATTTGCGCACTGCCTGTATAGGGGATTGTGTACACAATTGTGATTGGTCTCATGTAAAACGGCTGTCTCTTACATAAAGAAGGAAAAAGGATTCTTCAATAAAAGGATTGAGTAAATGAAAAATTCAATTTGGATTAGTAATTGTGATGAATCGTATTCAAAGCAACGGGGCCTTTAATTCCTCTCCAGACGGGAATAAAGGATCAGCTTCATTCTAATGAATTCATTTTATTTAAGGAGATAGATGTTGCGCATGGTGAAATGCTTTCCCTGAGAATTAAAGATTAAATAGTTCCTTCGATCGCTGTACAAAAGTAATCCAATTCTACGTAGCCATTTTATAATGGATGATGATTGTGTCTCCTTAACTGAATTCGCAGCAGTATTCCAGAATGCGAGAGTGAGTACGTGAGGTTGAGTCTGTGGACAGATAGAAATGAAAATGGTTTGGGGTAAATAAAATGTGCTTGTGAGCTCTGCAAACGCTTAGTTTTATCTCAAGTCTTTTCCGGTTCGATTGAGTCAGCAATGCAGAAGGAGAAAATCAATTTGCATTTCCTATAGGTCCATCTCAATTTCTCAGTTGCTGTGTTCAACTTCTAAATACGTGAGTGTGAGTGTGAGTATGAGACTACTCGTGTGTGCCTGTGATATAAATAATTGAAAGTAAAGGTCTGATTACACTCACTGGATACCCAATTGGCATGCAGAGAAGTGAAAGGCATTCGACTATAAAGTAATCAAGTGTGGCTGAATGCACGGGCTAATCAACTCTGACAAGACGAGTCGACTGCTAATTACAATAACTGGGGCACAGAGTCGATTCACCTTACTCGTCCACATCCTCACCACAAATCCACCAGCCACCCACTCAAACACTCCATTCCACTTTCCCTTATAATAATAATACTAATAAATTCCCTCTATACTATTTGTAATACGTAGCATTAATATCGCAGGGCAACAGATCATCAGCGTGTATTTCACACGAGCTTTTTCTCCCTTCCTTCGATAGTAAATAGGATACAATGAAGTATTTACGGCCAAGTAATTCCAGCCCTTGAGTATTAGCCTGCGGCCCAGGAGACAGTGGAAATGCGATAGTGAATCAAAACGAAGAGAATACAATGGCCCTTTGTGCCATGTGCACACGTATACATAAGTAATAGAGATTTTATACGGGGGAGACGTGAAGATATATAATTGGTTGCAAGAGGCTGTCAGTAGAAGTAGGGGCTCGCGTATAAATTCACTTTGGTCTTCTAATTCATTTTTGTGCCTGGATGCTGCATGAAATATCTGTAGGTAGCTAATTTAATTTGCATCGTGAATTTCATCGGACCGACTGACTCTCTGCAGTGCTGTTGATGCTGCGAGCGACGATGCTACAGGAGTACCTGGATTTCTCAAGACTTTCTCTGAACAACTTTCTCCCAGAGACTCTTTTACTATAAGGCACAGCTTCTTTCTCTGCTGTTATGCATTGCGTCCCACAAACGTAAATTATAAATGTCATCATGCAACTGCTGTTCTGAAAGGCATTTACTTTCACTACACGGGACTAAATACTGAAGTCTGCTGTTTAAGTCGCCGTGCAGACGCTTCACTTCCCACTCGGTGTGTGCAGATATATTTCTCTCCAGGTAGTTTATCGCAGTTCGTAAGTTGTTCAATGACGGAACCAAACGCTCTCTTTCATTTTCCATTTCCTAAATGGTGACTGGCTAAATGCGCCACCGTAGAAGAAAGTGAGAGAAGATTTTTCGTAAATATTACGTCTGAATCTGGAAAGTGTCCGTGTCAAATCTTCCAAAGTCAATTGCACTAAAAGGTTTTCTATTTCTTTGTCCGTTGCTCAGTCTTTCTCCAGATAACCATTTCACTGACTGAATCTTTGCAGTACAGCGAGTTTTATTGAGAATTGATACGTTTAGTGTTTGAGTGCCCGATGACCTCGCAGATTTCTTCTAGACCTTCGAGTAAGATTCTTAAAAGACTTTCTTCCGGACTGGAATCTGTTACTGACGCTGAGACTACAATCTTCTCGTTTCTTTTGATTCCACGTTTCAGAGATGAAAGTGTAAAGAACAATGCACTTAATATTAATAAATATTATAATCGTGGGGCGGGTGCTTTCAGAAAGAAGAGCAATGGTCGTTGGTATAGGATGTAATTGGAAATAATCCCGCCATGAAGAGCTTGTAATTGGCTTAGCAATTGAGAGAGAGAGAAAGGGAAATGTAGAAATTCACGGCTTTTACAAATGGACCTTTGTTCATTCGTTCTAACTGTAAATTTATATGTAGACTGGCAACAGTGCACAGACTCAAATTTAGACAAAAGAATAGAATCCTGTCTTTCCAGTATTTTCAATATTCACACCACACAGCAGCTGAATTTTCTATACACCAACGTCTATTCTCCCATGTATTCTGCTAACAGTTATGCGATACGCAAGACTTTCACATTTTCTGCACAACATTTTTCTCCGTAAGTTTTTATGTAGAAATGAGGGCTTTAAAAAACTTTGATAAGGCACACGAAGTGGAATAGAAAGTTTTCAGCTATGAAACCCGGTGTGCTTGTAATTACCTATTCTTTCGCAAATAATTTATGTTTCTGTGTATAAAGTATGCATGTCTGCATGAACCAAATATATATCGTGGTATACATACATTCTTATTTCGAGCCTCGATAGGAAGCTAAACTTTTCTGTAGTTTTTTAAAGCGTGGAAAATTCCAACTACAAAACTAAATCCCCGTTAGTCACGTTGTTTTAAAGCCCACTTTCAAGTGGAATTTAACACAATAAATGAGGAAGACTCCATTAATTAATTACCTTGCAACATTTTACACAGGGTTTCCTAAATCACACCTTTATTCCAGTTAAAATCCAATCACAGTGGGATTAAATACGTGATTTGTGATTAAATGTGAACATATAGATCACATTAACCACATTAATCACACAAAAGAGTGGCTGCAATCAAACGTTTCAGCCACAGTAATTAATCCCACTGTGATAATCACACCCGAAACCCCGATTTTACTAAACACCTATACTCAGTTTAAAATTCTCTCTTTTTTTGCATTTCAGAGGAACTCCCCATTTATTTAGCCTGTTGGGAAAACCAATTCTGGGCAATAGAATATAAAAGTATTTCGAGTGAGCACTAATGGTAATCTAGTCGAGACAATTTTCCTTTTAGCGCAAAGGTTGATTTCAGATAAATTAGAATAATGAGAGAAATGTGATGAAATTGTAAAGTATTCGTATTTCCTCTATGACGCACAAATGTATTCTTGTTTGCCAAGGACAAACCCCAGCCAAGTAACTGAGCATTGCAATGTTTCTTAATGAGAGCTGTGTACTCATACCTTTAATAGATCCATATCATATATCGAATGCAATGATGCTGATAAACCTGGAGAGAAAGAATCCTACTACAGAACCGTATTTACGTATAAAAATTCATAATTCCTACTGTTATATTTATTCCTTTATTAGAGATTAAATGATGATGTGAGCGTTGTGATGGCTTCTGACTCGACTCGACTCGACTTGACCATCTATTTACTACATACTTCTGGATGAGAATGGAAATTGAGGCTGCACGCGATTCCGGCTGCACTACTACAGCGTCAATCCGAACTCGTCTCTTTTTGCGAAAGACTGTGAGCAGCAGCACTGAGAGAGTTAATACCCCTTGACTTACATACTACTACAGTGTAGAGGTAGGCCGCTGCTTGGATGCTTATAGAGTGTGCAAGCAACTTTCTCTGCTTAGACCAGAGAAAGTCTCCGAAGATTTGAAAGTAATAAGAATGAATGGTTTGGTGATGGGATATGATGGCTACGAGGTTGCAACACAAAAGTGAATTGGTTATGCTGGCCTACGACATAGACATAGGCCAGCCAACCCACGCTGATGTGTAATGCATGTGGATAGTGGATGGAGTGGAGACAGGAAAGACGGAGAGAGCTATTGTGGTCTTGAAAGAGAAAGAGAGAGAGAAAGAGAGAGAGAGAGAGATGTGGTCTTGAGAGAAGGAGGAAGGAAGGACAGAGATATATGGTTTGGTCTCTGCTGCTATTCAATGATGTTGATAGAGAGACAGAAATGGGAATACGACTATCAGATTTCACTGATGGGAAAGTTGATCTAAATCCGATCCGATCTTACCTTCTCCTTCTCCTCGTTTGCCAAATACACTTTCTCTGCTGCTTTCTCCGCCGATGCAGGCGTCTCTATTGTGTGCTGATCTCCCTTCCTCTCTGTAACTCGCACAGGACAAAACTCCACTCTGAATGTGAACCCAATATGCCCAACCTGTCTATCTCCACTGTATTCATTATTACGGAGAGGAGAATGTGGCCAGTCACCAGGTCACCACCAGCAACAGATACAGAATACAGATACAGAGATGCCATCAAAACTTCTACCGTGTCCTTCTACAACTTCTGCATACTTTCTACATCTTGTTCCCCAGCAAAGCCAAACATGGAGGAATCTGATGCCATTCAATGTGAAAGACAAATGGGAGAAAGTTTGTCTCGGAGATATCTTCATGATTGAATAACGAGGACACTGTGTTCACTAATTGCAATAATACTCCAACAAAATCTGTCATCCGTGCGCACACCTAAACTTCTAATTGGAAGAGTCAACCCCATAAAATAGACATCACAAGTAAACGGTTTATTTAAATGGTAACATTGAAAATAGCAATATTCAAAGTTGGCCGAGCGTTTCCCCCACAGACATTCATCCCTTCAATCATTTGGACATCTCACGAAAGCAATTAGGGGTCAAAATCCCTTGTACGGGGGTCATATAAATGAAATTGTACTCTTGGGTCATTCTTTTGAACTGGCGCTTAATTTTTGTAAGGAAATTTCAAATCCCCTTTTTCTCCGTTTCAATTTTTGCACGGGTGACTGACGAAAAATATATAAAAAAATTAGTGAAAAGTTAAGAGCACAAGTGATCGTAGGGTGAAATGTCTGGAGAGAGGAAAGGCCCGTAGTTTTCCACCTTGGTGGAGGTAAATTGTTAAGCCTTGAAACCTGGAGAGTATATTTTCCAAAGAAATTCATTCAAAATGTCTAAAAAATATTGACAATTGCATAAGGCAGAGTAATAAATCAAAACGATTTGTGTTAATATTGAAAGAGGTGAAACCGAAAATCGAGCATTTGAGTCTTTCTGAAATCCATCCGAAGCGTGTGACAGCAGTACAAAAGACTGGAGACGACCAAAAGAGATTGTGATATGAAGTGGACAATTTCTTTGATGCGACATGCCATTTCATTGCCATGTCACCTTTGGGAGTTCGTCCCCTTTTTATTTACTTTGAACAGGTTTCCTTTTTTAGGACATTCCTATAGCAAAGCGAATTCTCGCAGAGCTGAGCTTGAAAAGAATTGCACGAGAATGAAGAGTCTGGTATAAAAAAATTGAGGACAATCCGGGGTTTAATTCGACCTCAAGATTGAACAGCCGCCCTAGAGAATTAAACCCCACTTGTTTCCCTTAATTTTGCACGAACCGACATTCAGTCCCTTGATGAGAAAATTCATGGCCAGCTTGTTAGTATTATGGAACTGTATGGTGGAGTTGTGTAGTTTCCTATACACAGTGAATGAACATGTTCCGCAGTCGCAGGTAGAGCAAAGTCGGCGTGTCCACCACTGTCCTTGGTTTCGCAATGACATTGTAAATGACATTCGGTGAATGTAGAATGGAATGATATCTGGACTGTCTCGTCAATACGACATATCCGTGGCTGTCAGCAAAACTGGACTCGTGGAAATGATGTGGCGTGATGTGAGAGGAAGGCACAAACGCAGATTTATTGTTGGTTACTTAATACAAGTGGGGATGTGTGTCTGTCCGTGTGTCTGTACTGCACAGATGATGGTTGGATGTGTATTCAGTTCACTGTGTGCAACACACTTGGAGAAAGAAGATCCTAATGAGGACTGTAGTGTACTGTAGCGGAGAATATAATATGGATGAGTGGAATGGAAAACAGACTGCGAATTCAGTTAACGCACTGAAATGGTCTGAAAAGATCGGAATGAGATGTTAGCGGATCACAAGAGTACATTAGGGCATTGCACGTGTCAAAACTGCGCAATATGCTCATACTCAATTGAAGTCTACTCTTAGGTCTCTTAATACACGTCCTACACAACTCCACTACTCAACTCTACAGAGCTCAACCATATCAAATCACATCATCAACGCAATGCTCTGCTGTTGTAACTGTATCTACACATATGTGCCTGATAAATATTGCTGTCTGCTCAGCCAAGATCCGTGCTCAGGGCATGGACACAACCATACAGCTAGTGCATGGCTCAACAACCCACTCTGACCATTTAACAAAAGGCTTACCACCATAATCCCTTATGAATTAACGGACACCAGAGAAAGACGGTTCGGTCCCGACTCTCACGTCCTTACAAATGCTCCCCTGAATTATTCGCACAGTCTATTAAAATTAAGACACCGGTTGCGTGTTAATAAAAGAAATACTATTCGAATTATTCTACAGGAAAATTGAATATTCGATTGTCATCGATATCGAATACATTCTGATTAAAAAGTAATAAATGACGGATAATGTAATAAAATTATTATTCGCCGTAGTAGCATTCGAAATTTGCGGAGTATTCGATATCTCTGTCGAATATCAAAAATTCCAATTCACGGTGCATTGCCACCCTCACGAGAGAATCATTCATTAGAAAGAATTACAAGACACGAAATTATAGCTATTATAATAAAGTGCGCTACCATTTTCAAAGTAAAAAGTCACATTTTACTTTGAAGTTAAACAGAAGTAATGAAAGAGTAGGATTTTACATTTGCATTTGTATCTGTATAGAAAAGTGTGTCTTAAAATAAACATTCGTTTCGATTCTGCTTAGGAATAGAATGGAAACGGAAAATTGAATTAGAGTCAAGTCGAGTCCACGTCGAATCAAATTAGGGCATATGGCTTGCAATCCTATTGATACGATTTGCCTCTAGTGTCTTCTCATCCAGCGCGCTCTCGAGTTCCCAGCCAAAGGGAGGCGACTATTAATACCATGAACACGAAATGTACATACGTGTAAGTAGGAACAAAGTCCAACGTATAACATTCCAACTCCTTTGTCTTCTCTACTAGAATAATAATAGCGTGTGTGCACGGGTGACAGAGTACTGTGCCTGTGTGACGTGAGAGTCAGAAAAATCCCTTTTCTCAGCTTGAATTCCTGTCAATAGAAAGAAATGTGCGATGACACTGATATCATATCCTTTTAAATCCGAGTCTATTCAACGCATTTCACTGCAACTTAAACTCCACTCTGACTTCAATCACCTTTCTCCCCTCATTTTCTCCAGTTCGCCCAAAGCCTTCATTCTGACCTCCTTTCACTTTAAATCATATCACCAACAGCACCAACACGTTCACAAACAATCTACATGGAAAATCACAGTTGCAGACTAATCAACATTTTACTGGGCACTCTGTTGAACTTTCACTCATGAAATCAGTTTCATTAAAATTCCGTCACTCTTCTCAAACTACAAACGAAACAGCAGCACAAATGTTTTTATAGAATAATTTTATATGCTAGCAACGGGAAAACAAGGTGAAAGTAACTAATCACACAAGTTTGCCTAAAGAATATTGAATTTTCACATGATTCTGTAAAGGTTTTTGATGTGTGAAGCAGGAAATGCTTGAGAGTTACATGTCAAGAGTGACAGTTGTGGAGGAACGCAGTACGCAGTATAACTGGCGACAGACAAAATGCCAGACTTATTTGTATTTCGAAGCAATGTAGAGAAGCAGGCATTGATTTGTGAGGACAACAAAGAAAACGGTATAGATTTTAGCCCTGTAGCACGTAATTGAGGCGAGGACATGGAGATATGAGTTGTGGAGTAAATAAGAGCCATAGAAAGTTATTTACCTACTCCGGTGAAAGTATGAGTGCTCACATGAGTAGCATTCGCCAGAGTACGTGTGTAAGTGGATGGTTATGTATTGCACAGGCAATATAAATACTAAAGGTTATATGGAAGCGCGTCGCCTACGGTCGGGAAACTTGTCCAGCTTTACACATTGGCTTGTCTTATTTTCTCTGTGTGTGTATGTCTGTGTGTGTCTGTGTGTGTCTGTGTGCAGAGAGAGAGAGTCAGAGCGAGAACGAGTTGTATCTGTCTCTCTGGAGAGCAAAGTCTGGGAAAACTAAACTGAAGAACAACAGAAAGAGAACTGACGGCGAGGACTGGAGGTGGAACGGTGGAGCACGCAGAGACACGACAACAGACACGATAAGAACAAGAATGAGCCAAGGGAAGTTAAATGTTAGGTTAACGTAATGTGACGAGATGAAATAGAATATCTCTGCGGCCCTTCCTCTTACTACTTTCTTTTGTTTTCTCACACTATCACATTATGGGCCGTAAGTATGACAGAGTGGATCCCAGTCCATGAGACAGACACAGAACAGTCACCCGAACTTATCCTGCAGTCGAAACACGAAATACTTTCACTCCAACAAATATTCCTTCCCGTCTTGTCACTCAGGACAACACGACATTTCTCTTGGCAAACTCTTCCCAGCTTTCAAGTCTTTCTTCCAGTGCAATGAAGTTATTAGTGTCCGGCTTTCTTTTCTTTTCTCCTTTTGTGGCAGACACGCTTTCTCCCTGTCAACATCACCACCCGTCCTTCATATCTCACACACTCCCTTACCCTTTTTGTCGCCTATTACATTTATGGAGAACATTTCCGTGTACCAACAGCCTTCCTATCTCTTTCTCTCTCACTCCGGATCCCAAACGAATAAAAATCCCCTTTCCCTTACGCTATGTATGTACGTACAGTGGAGCAGCACTTTTCTGCAGCAGCGAGTGTCAAATCTGTTGTAATGTCACTATACCTGTCACTGTCATGTTGTTGTTGCCACCTTTCATACTTGGTCTTAGGTGAGGTGCGGTGGCACGATAGCACATGGTACGGAGTTGGCACATGGAAATGCACTCGTGTACAAACGTTGTAGCCGTTAAATGTGACTGGAGTCTAATTCTGCCGAAGAGAGAGAAAGGATGGGGATTAGAAATGTTGGCTAAAGAGATGAGAGATGGCTCAGGCAAAGGAGATCCCGACTCACTACATGAGAGTGTGCACAGTATAACAAAAGGGTCGTCAAATGTAGTCGTCGTCGTGTCTACCTCAACTAAGTGAGTAAATATGCACAGTGAGTATATCAATATGACAGACAAACAGCTGGGGGCTACAGTGCTTAGTATGCTGTTAACTCTCCCGTATTGAATAATAGGAAGAGATTGTTTCATTTGATGCGTTATGGTGTGCTGTATTAGTGGATGAACGACTGAGGAGAGTTTCGCGTTGCGAGGGTTGCTGGAATCGATTCCAGGCGGAAGATGAGGGCACACAGTCACTTGTACGATAAGTATCTCCGTATCTCTGTGTGTGTGTGGATGTACGTGTGTGCTTACTGCGTGTCTATGTGTGTGTCCGCTGTAGAACGGAGGGAGAGAAAGGGAAGGGAGGCTATTCGCAGTAATTCTCAGGTAGATTATACTCCGTTGTTTGTGAAGGAAGGTGGAGGATGCGAAAGACAAGAGTTGTGTGTGCGAGGGCAGGGAAGGCAACTGGCAAGCCAAGTACACGAGAGAGAGAGAGAGAGGAAATTCGAGCCACGGAATAGACACACAGAGAACCAAGTGAAGCTGCTCTCTCTCTCTCTCTCACAGTGGAAAGTACGACATGTCGATCTGTGTTGGTTTGCCGGTGGCGCAACTCTTGCCGTTCCTTGGCTAAAAAACCCATCGTCGTTCCTTCATAGGACCTGCATACTAGTCACAATCTGAGAATATGAGCATCCACCTCTACGACTGCTGCTGCATGCATTTCCACATCCAGGCACAGCGCTCCTCGTCTCTCACTCCGCTCCGCTTACACACACCACTCCGCTCAACTCTCCCACTCGACTGACAACATACAAGTTGACTGTTTTCCCTTCTGCCACTCTCTCTGACTTTCTCTGTGCTGGCAGACAGTCTCTCTCCATCTCTTTGACTCTGTCTATGAATTCAGAGCTGTTAACTACCCATCACACAGCTAATAATGCACGGAAGGGTGACAGCTTTATTTTTCATTAGAGACTCACAACATTCAGTCACAACGCTTTCACCATTACAGCTTTCTCTTTCTGTGTGTGTGGGTGTAACAGATAGCATTATGACTTCATCTGGCTGATTGCTACCCGTTCAACTCAAATCGGCACTTTCTCCAACCACTTCATGGAAATAATGGAATAGTTATGATTTCAACGACTTTCTCCCTGTAACTGAGAAGAGCGGAATGAATTTTCAATTTATGTGCGCGCTGCTGTTAGCGTCTGAAAGATGATATTGCTATCTGGTGGCAGAGCAGATGAAAACTTTTAGCCCACACTGATTTCCATTACATGAAGGAATTCTCTTGGATTGCATCCTGTGTGTGTGTACTCGTGGCGTTCCCCGCAGACAGAAGTACTCTCTATTCTTTCCCTCGCTTTTATTAAATCTTGCTAATATGGAACAGAGAAAAATTGTGAGACAGTCTGTCTATATAGATATAAGGTCGTCTTGAGTGTAATACATGGCCATGACACCGTGAAACTGACTGAGCGAGTTTTGTAACAAATTCCTCTTGCGAAAGGAGCCGACCAAATGTTGACAAATGAGTTGGGCAACATTTTATGACAAATTTTTGCAGCCAAAGTTAAACATGAAAGCACTTACTTTCTCATCGTGTCTCTTTACTCTGTTACAGACTCTTTGTCTTTGCTTCACCTCTGCGTTTCCGACTCTGCCACCCACCCACCCATCAAACCACAACCGTCAAGATCCATTATGTCCAACAGGACAGAGAGGCAACTGCACGTGAAGAATGAAGTCTTCCGTTAGTAAGTAAGAGGAAAACATGATACTCGAACTCTTATTTTACTTTCGGTACACTTTGTTTGTGTGTGTGCTCTTAGGGAACATTTGGGACGGAACCACTAACACTGCTACATTCAAACTGCATTAAAACAAACAACAGTGTACCATAAACTTTCCCCTATCTGTCGAATCTATTACTTTCACCGTCAATCACACTTTTAGGTGGTCTCCCATACACCACTACTATTATAGCCACTAAAGTTAAAGGCGGAACCTTGCCACAATGCATTGCAGTTAGATTGATGTGGGACAGAAACAATGTTTATTGTAGCAACAACTGGAAAGAAAATAAATTTTCCCCACAACAATCTGGACGTATAGTGTCTGCATAGATTTTGTCACAGATGGGATCTTTTGAGGAAAATTATAGAATCCCAGTAGACTTAAATACGTTGTTCGGGGTTTTCGATGTGAACCTTGTGTGCAGTACAGAGAAAGTTGAGAAAAGCTTCGTTTTTACAGGAGCAGCACTCTAAGGAGGAGGATGAATTATTTCTTGTCATAATGGGGAGACTCTAGTTCATAGAGAAAAAGTACGTATGACGGGGAATTAATTCTGAGAATGTCTCGCAGTGCTCAAACTCAATTGAAGCAGATCCGCACAATTTGTTCTCTCTTTCAAAGTAGATGGAAGTATTTTATTTGAGCAGAGAGAGTAAGAGATATTATTTAGTTTTTGCCCCTTTTTTGTTTACCGACTTGTTTGTTTGTTGTTGGCATCAGATGGTTGGGAGAGGCAGGAGAGGCTCCTGCAGGACACACACAACCATTGCTTTCACCTTTCATCTTTCAGGTTGCAGCACAGTGAACAAGTTTTCCTCAGTAAGTCTACATAATATGATTGAGAGCCCATTTCACAGAGAGACATATTTTACACGTGGAAAAGATTTATTATTATATTCCCTTTTTCTAAATCCAATCAGCAAACGACGAAGACCTAAGTTCAAAGAGATATTCTGCAGACATTCTAACGCCCATTCAGAGTGTACTTTTTATTTGCACCCACTGTGTCTTCATCTTCTATTCGTGGATGAAATCAGGGACAAGTTTCCTTTTTGATGTGTCCTTTGCTGGGTTCACTGGAGAAATAGTTCACCGTTCACGGTGTACTAACCAATTATAGATGGGGTACCTACTGACTAGTGATTCAGGACCACATCAGACCTAAATAAACATACCCAGAACTAAGTCGGTCTGTGCATTGGCATCTATGTTGTGTAAGGGACGTCTTGAATAAAATCGGGTCCATGATCGTGCTTCGAAATTTCAAACAGATACCTGATTGGAGTTTTAATTGAAAATTTTGTGGTTGACAAGGTTGACATGTTTGACGATCATTTCTAAGATTCACTGCTTTGAAGATGCGACTGTGAAAATATTTACTATCCGAACCTGTTCCATTGAATGTGGTAGTCATGAAGGCGAGACTTAACATGATAAGACACAAACCGCTGTACAGACAACAGATTGCTTCCTGCTATTTATCATCAGGACTTTATCAATATTTTCCTATAACCGCTTTTTGTATACTTAAATTTCTCAAATTGAATTTCGCATGTGGTGCAAGTGCGAAATTTACTCATTTTTCGCTAAAATTTCATTCAGGGGTGACCGCCCCCCGTTTCTGGCAATTCTTGTTTTTGGTTGATGTTCGGTCTCCAACAAAACTTGACGTACAACCTACCAAATGTGTTCTTTCTTAGGAGATGAAAGTTAACAGTGTTTATTTGTACTTGAATGGTGCGGATTGTGAAATGAGAAGATGGAGACGACTAATAAGAAGAGGAAACAGTAATGAGTCTATCAAGAGAAATCGGATGGGGAGCTTCCTAATTATTTGGTGGAACTCGTAGGGCCGTCTGGCAACAGAGTGTGCACACACGTTCAAGACATTCGAAGGTTGTCTGTTGCTTTGAAATACGTTACTTCTTTCACCGGAAAGTAATCAAGTTCCGCCGGCGAACAATTTTCTTGTGTGATCGAATCGGAAATAAGATTAGGCTGGGTCGCTCTATTGTTTGTCTTTGAAGTGCAGCCGCCACCAAGCTCTACATGTTCTTCATATGCACAACACACTACTCACTGTTAGGCGGATACGTGTCCGAGCATCATGCAACTTGTTTACCTCTAACAAAAAAAATCGTATTTTGGCAACTATAACTACGTAGCAGCAGGCACATGTGTTGGGTACACACACACACGGAATGCAATACCGGATTTCTTGTAGATTTAATAGGACCCTTAGGATGTGCCATTAGGCAGCTACAACAACACTATCATAAATGCGTACAAAACTTGAAAGCATTTCAGACCAGTATTCGCAAAATACTGTCTTAGGACTTAAATAGCCAGGGTTTTGTAAATTACACCTTTTTAGCTAAAATCCAATCACAGTGGGATTAAATACTGTGATTTATGATTAAATGTGATGGGATTAATTCGTAGTCCCTATCCCTTACAACATATAGATCATATTAACCACATTAATCACAAACGTTTAAAAACATTTGGTCACAGAAATTAATCCCACTGTGATAATCACACCCGAAACCCTATTTCCGCCAAGACTCAAGAGACAAAACATTTTCCAACTAAACACACATCAATCTCCATCCGCCTTGATTCTGTTTACCTTTAACTCTAATTTCCTACATTTTAAAGAACTTCTTGTTTATCAATTTTCCAAACCATCTTTGCCTGCAAGCGTCGCCCTTCTACAGACCATAATTCAAAGCTTCAACTACAGAGTCACGACCTTATGTTTTTACATACACACTCCTTTCTTCTGTTTCACTAGTGAAACACATCGCTCCAAGCGTTGACAGTATCATAATATTCTATGCCATAATAATGTTAACAAGAGCTACCTAAATGAAATGGTAAGATTAAGGGACAACCCTGACGAGCTCCTAATGTTATATTTAATTATTACCTGCAGTTCCTAGTGCATATTATCTCTAATGGAGGTACAAGCAGTGTTTCGTAAACAACACTTTTTCAGCTAAAATCCCATCACAGTGGGATTAAATGCAGTAACATGTGAAGTCCATATCACTTATAATATATAGATCACATTAATGACATAAATCACACCAAGCGCCTGTGATAAAACATTTGATCACAGTAATTAGTAAACCTACTGTGATAAACACAACCGAAACCCTAAATCCACATTCCAAAATGTCCGATGAGGCGACCATGTAATTGTTCTAACTTCAACTTTTAGTTCCTTGCTATTTTTAAGGGGAAACGGGTAATAAACAGTTGGATTCCATAAAGGGAATGCCCAGTGCTGAACCACGTTTTAACTTTTCGTCACCTGTTCAATGATTAGAATGTGCAGTGGGCACTGGGCACTGGAGGTGCTCTGGATATTCGAGGACATGCAACTCGTAGATTTCCTTTGGGATCTCTTTAGTGTCCAACATAAATTCCGTGCCTTAAAGAATTAACTTCAACGTTTCCCGTCATCGTTATAGTAAATATTTATATTTTAGCAGCTCTAATAGACATCCGCACATTTCATATATATGTACAGTGTAACTTTGAAAATTTTGACCGAAATTTGTATTCGTAGTAGTAAACACAGGTACGCTTATTGCGTAGGTGGCGACTAATATTGGTTCAAAAAATTTCCATCGCGATGTCTGAAACTTTCTTGCTAAATATCACGCTCACAAAATATCATGGAGAAATTGTCCTTGTGGCATAAAATTCAGACTGAATAAAATTGTCACCCTGTGCATACACAAAGTTTAGGAGTTGTAATTTTCGTAAGCTGTCTGCTTACTCCACCCTTTCCTTCCATGTACGGATATTAGCGTAAGTGCTTGAGTCTTATGGTGATAGGTCTATTAGTGTTTACTACTATGATGTTGTGCATCCTGTTTGGTGAACTTTGTGTAATGATGGAGAACACAGGTGTTTTGGGAAAGGGTGTACACGCGTGCATTTGACTAACGACGCTTGGTAACACATGTTAGCTGCTTAGAGGGAACTAACAACATCGACTCAATGTCTACATTTATTCACTGAGCCAGAAATACAATGATAAACTGTGAAAAGTTTCAGAGAAAGGCAACTGAAGAGAATTTTGTCGTTCAGCCGCCGAAAGTGAAAGCAGAGGAAAGTAATGACCCAATTTTAGATCAAACTTTCCTTACTCCCATTACTTTCTCCGTTGAGCCAAGTGCCAACCAACTGTCATGTCAATGCTGACTGTTGTCTTTTGTCGACTTGTCTTGTTTTGTCTTTTCGTCTTCTGTTTCGCTCACTCAGTGCATCCTGTTCCATTGACTATGACCACGCTTTCACCAAGCCATTTCTTCCTTTACTCCTTTCACTTCAATTGATGTATTGAGTTAGCTTTCTGCTGAAAAGCGAATAAATTATCTCTTCATAACTGTCACCAGTTTATCCTAACCTCATTCCATGTACATTTTTACTGGCAGTTAAATGAAGTACCTATTTCGTGTGTGTCTATATACTGCGATCCCACATGTAACACATTCATATCTAAGTACTAATACTCAGCCACCGATTTCCTTTTCTTGTAAGCCATGAATTGTGCCACAAAATGAAAACCATATATTTCAGCGCATGCATTTTTATAAACTGAACACTTGGTTTACGTATAAACGCAGATAGTCCAGCATTTAGTTCTACTGCGTGTTGGATGTGATATATTTCACCAACTCTCTGTACAGGAGAAAGGTGAACCACATTTGGATATAGAAAGTACCTTACCAATTTTATCTTCGGTATATATTATATCATCTTTGCTGTATAATAAATATGTGCTGTATATATACAAGCGGTTTTGTTTCACCTACAACCTACGGTGATATATTTGTGCAATTTAAAATGGCACACGACTCAAGTAATGTAATAATCATTTGCGGAATAGCGTACGTATTTGTATTGGGCTTTATGGGATATAGTGGACCAGGAGAAAGTTAAATCTAATAAGGAAAAGAGTTTTCACTTGTTTTCCTGTGTACCAAGAGCATAAGCCTTTCCCTGGCTATGAGCAATCGCACTAACCACCTTTCACCCATGTGAGATTTATTACCTCATTTTCTTCCTGCTCAACATACGCTCGCTGCCCGCTCCCATCCCAAGTGTTCCTGCGTTACAGCATCCAATTCTCTGAATACACACCTACCAATCCGATGGTTCACACAAACCCCTTCTCTATATACGAGTCCTTGCAGTAAGCAAACCTGGCCAGGCATTCAATTAGACTTTAGGAATTTGCTTAGCAATATATTTTTGCGTAACTTTAACATGGTTGCTATTGGGTTGTCATGCAACTTTAGGCAAAAATTTTTGCTAAGCAAATGGAAAAAGTCTAATTGAATGCCTACCCTGGTCGTAAACAAGGTAAGACTCAAGCGACAAATCTGCTACAATTTCAGGTTAGACCTAATTCGTCTTCAACTCCTTCAATGCCAATGGCTGGGAAGCTTCAATGTAACATCTCACAGTCATCATCATCATCTCCAAGGTTCTCACAATAAATTACTGTTAACATTCTAAGCTCCCCTGATAGGGAAAGGCAAAAATCATAAAACCTGTCAAGAAGTAGTTGGAAAGGTGATCATATTAAGGAATATTTACGGGAAACTATTTATTCTGAGAAAATACAAAAAATAGCAACCAACAAGTATCTCATTACTTTTCTGTAAACACCAAGACAAGAAGAATGCAACGAAACATCTGGACCTCGAGTCAAACGCCAATGACCAAGTGGTACAACGAGAGAAAGAATTTTGTAAAATGAAACAAAGAATGAGTAAATATTTACTAATTGCCCACATATGTACATTCCTACCATTACAAGCCTGCAACTGTACCACAAAACTTTCTTAGTTACCTAATTATATATAAAAAAGCGAGAATTCCATTAAGACACTCGCATTGAATTGTAAAAATCCACAGAATGCGCCTGCAAGTGTGAAATGCGCGTTTTTAGCACGTACATTGCAAAAACGTGGGATTCCAATCTTTCTAAAAGTCTTGTGATAAGATTCTCATGACGGGATTCCTACATAATTAATTCGTATTAGCTGAACCAAGGATAATAACAGTAGTGCATGCACCACATCAATATTTTCTGTAGCGTAAACCATAGGGGAATCATTTCTAACAATGTTGAGAATAATAATGTAAATCCACCCTTTTGCACATACGCCTTACGTTTGCGTCATTCCAAAAGTGCAACATAGCGGCACACATAAAATGATTATGCCATTTGCATGAAATTAGGTAATCTGATAGTGAAATCGATTTAGCAAACCAGATGAAGACCATACACTCAACATGGAAGTCGTTATCTCTTTTGCTACGTTTACATATAAAAGATAAGACTTGTGAAGAGAAGGCAGATGAGAATAAAATTCGGACAGAAAAATGGCTGGGAGCATCGTGTGAGGGGATTGCCGTGCGTACAGTGGATTGAATAGAGAAAATTGAAATGGTGAGTGGAAGAATGGACAAAGGGAATTGCAAAGCCACAAAGGACTTTAATTATACATGTATGCATGAGAATGATGAAGTGCTGACATTTCCTACTCTCTGTGTCTGTGAGTGCAACTGAAATGGCATCAGCAGTGCTACCGGGGAAAGCAAAGTGTTACGCCTGTGTTATAAGCCGGCTGTGGATGGGACGAAAGCTTTTTGAGCTACGGAACAAGAATGATAATTCATTTAGTGAGCTTTTTAAGCAGAGTGACTTTGTGTGGTTTTCTGTGCATTCGACTGCGAAAAGAGACGTTCGCCTTCGTGATAATGATAATATCAATGATTCATCCATCCGTCGCCAACCACCACCACACTTTATTGCCTGGCTTGTCTTTCCCCAAATGAGAGCAACCACCCACGTCCTTCAATCGTTTCATTCACTCCATCCTCTCATAATCTTTTAATCTACGTTAGAAAACTTTGGCTACGATTTGCAAAAGAGCACAGGATGCACGGGAAGGAAGGACTGGATACGATTCATGCGTGAAGGTGAAAATAGACAGTGTCCGTTTATGAAGACATCTGGTTGAAATTCGTCATACCATTTTTATACAAGTGTATGTTTACTATACTAAATCCTTAACAAACTTTAGATAGAGGAGTAAATGAATGTTGAAACGGGTCGTCAAAAAATTAATTTCTGGTTAATGCAATTTTTTACATTATTTGCATAGAAATTGTTTTGTGCTGTACTGCGATCTCGTTTACAGATGAATTAGAGTACTGAAATTAATTTCTCTACTCATTACACGAAGTTGGAATTCTATAGGTACTATAGTACATAGTATCACTTTCACTTGTAGAAAGAAACAGTTTGCAAGCGAGTAATTAAGTACGTAGTAGAAGTCGTTTATATTACAAAGTGATTGGCATATGTAAACAATTGGGTTGTATGACTAAAGGACGAGGGAGAAAGTTAATGAATTTGGAGAGGCGTTATTGATCGTGGGAAAGCATATCTGGATAATAAAGACATTAATTAGTACTTTCCACATGGAAAGTGACAAGGACGTTTTCAATAATAATGGGATCTGTCAGTTGCAATCAGCACCAAACGAATCTAACTTTTATCGTTTCCACTGCCACAAACATCAATGTAATCCAAAACGGTCTTGCATCACGTTAACGTGCACCATCCCACATCTACACGTAACTCTTAATTCATCTTTAGATACAGTTCTACGGAGCAGTCGCAATTTCACACACAACGATCCACAATGTTGCGTGCAGTCAGCCAACGTATGGAACTATTTACTCTCAACAGACTTCTATTATTCAACTTTGTCAAAGAGATCTCGACGAGATCAGCCACCGAACAGTAATTGCGTTTTCTTCAAAAGAAATGAGAAATTCAACCGCGTCATCATTGAAAACACTGAAAAATATCGGAACTAAAGAATTCTGCCGGAACACACAAAAGCGAATCTGTGTAAATATTACAGACTTTCTCGTGAATATAGGTGAACCAGATTATTAGTGAAATTATTACAGCGGTTGCACCGGAAGTCAAAACAAAAACATTAAGCAATTTGTCATTCATGAGAACGTGTAATAATGTATTTGGCTGTACACGGTGTTTAATTCACAGAAACAGTACAAACATACTATTACAACTAATTCCCTTATTAAATAAATAGTATGCGACTTTCCAACTTCCTTTCAGACAGACTTTCTGAAATTCAGTCTTTCGGCGGCACTTCAGGGTCAGTGTACTTCATTCTGGAAACATTTGTCCTGAGGACGTACACAGTAGATCAGCATTAGCTTCCCACTTCATTAAAACTTCCCTAATTAGGAGTTGGGGTAGGCAGGAACAGTGCCAACCCGTATCTGCTACTTTTCCCATTGTTTTATCATCTGACCCTTTTCAGGCGGGTAGCCTCGTCACAGGCGTTAGTAATAAATGGACTTGAATTTATTTCAATCTGCTGGCACTGTATTTTCTCTCAGAATGAAGGCAAATGCTTTGCAAGATGTAAATTACGATTTTTCATGGCTTTTTATTGTTTATATAGAATAGTTTATATATAGAAACCCCCTGGCCCTGAAGGGAATTCTCGGGTGTGGTTTGAGCCCAAAGCCCGCCACGGCTGCTTTCGGTGCTAGTTTTCTCACCTCGCCAACTTATTTCCTGTAACTTTAGCAATCAACTGTCAGATTCAACTGTTTGAAACTAATGATTATTCTGTGAACTTCTTCAGAAGCTCAGCTATGATCCCTCTTTCTACATTTCTGTATATAAAGTCTATATGCTGTAAGCGAGATTAATCTCATCTACTGGATGCATACATTAATACGAGGGGCTATATTGTTGGAGACCATTCCACAAATGACTTCTAGAGTCAGACCATTTGTGAGACCTGTCTGGAATGCGGACAATCTTTTCCTCCTTTTTTTTCCAAACTCGGTGACGACTTTTGAGCTCATATTTTTCAAAGACGGCAACCGCTAAGCTTTTTATTCCCATCACACACAAGGATTACTTAATCCGATCCATTCCAGAATGAAAGTTTAAATTTAAAATTCACTTCACAGTTACTGAACAATTTTTTTCCTCTTTTCAACTAATGGCAAATGTCATAATAGGATTTTGCACTTAAAAAAAACGAAAATGTTCTACGTACGTAATACTTTATGTATTTATTGTACACCCAAAAATTCTAATGCTCATACAAACGTGGGTAGAATTCATAAGTTTCTATTCCTGGCCGCCGATTCGATTACAAAGTACATGGAATTAAATATTATGTGGGAAAGTGCACAGCCATCCTAATTTTAAAACGGGCACAATGTACCACTGTATATAAATTACAATGCACAGTAAAATCATAACTGGTTTACTAAAAACTTCAAATTGGAAAAATAAATAAACGAAATATGCTTACCTGTTTAAAATTGTAAACACTTGCCTTTGACTCAATGACTAACACTAATTTATTTAAGAATTTAAGTTCAAGCCCACCCATTTTCTAAATATATATTTTATATTTAGTATCTTGGGTTAATTGATATCGCTAAATACCTAATGAGAAATGTTGTGCCTCTCTACAAATATTTGAATAAACATTAAGATAAACATCTTGCAAAATTTAATCTTAACTACTTGAAATTCAATACATTTATTAATCTTTGGGTTGAAAAAGTGTGTGGGCACTGGTCGCAATTTATTATTTAGTTCTGTAAACATTGGGAAATGAGAATATCTTTATGTTGATCAAGTACTTCCACTAACTGCGAATCTAATAAGAATTTAAAACGGAAACAGCTCCCATGACGCATGATCTACATGCGAAAGTTAGTTTTATTGTACCAACATTCCTGGTTATTACGCAACTTTTGTCGAGTTTTGAATTCAAAGGAAATTTATCTTCTTAGAAATTTGATGAGTTTCGCTTTACACGGCTAAGCACGCCTTTTGAAGAAACAATGAATTTTTAATGAAGTCTTCAAAGTACTACTACAATAAGATTTCTGTCTTCAGTCTCATCAAAAGACATCATTGTAGAATTGTAGACACAAGCGAATAATTCATTCACCTGAACTAATGCTTCTTAATGAACTGCTCGGAAATGTTTCAAAGCTGTAATATTTGTATACAAAGCGTATGACGACCAAAACTTGTGAGACCAATAAACTTTAGAATACAAAGTTATCTTGACAATAGTAAAAGCCGCAATGGTTGATCTTGAAAGCAGAAATCTCATTCTCAAAATTCGGAACGTGTTGTTGTAGGAGCAGTGAAGTGCTTTTGTTGGGCGGAGTAGAATTAGATAGTTGGTTGGTTGTGCCATACACCGCCAAAAGGAGAAAGCATCGGAGAAATATCAAAAACAACGTTAGAGTGTATGAGAAGCCTTCCGCTCTCATTTTCTCCAACCAAGCCTGGATTCACGACACGCTCTGCGCCCGTCCAAACTCATAGTCCCATACAACGTCTCCTTCCCCATCTCTCCTTCATCCCAGTATACTTATAGCAGGCCTTCTTCCCAGAATATTGTCGTTCTCTTATATTGCAATTGTTGTGGCACTCGCGTATTCACCATCATTATATTTAAATACATTTACTTATTTCAATGCAAATAAAACCGAAGCCTATATAGGTACACATATAAATTGGATATACAAGCTGTAGTAATATAAAAATATGTACACATAAAAATGAACAGTCTTTTACTATAATGCAAGTACTTGTAAAATGTGGACGTAAAAGCGCAGGGGAGAAAGGATTAAGGTCTCCAAGGCCAAATCTTTGGGCGAAATGTCCACTTGTCGAGGAAGAAGTGAAATAGGACGGAACTAAGGGCTTGGTTTGCATTAATATGGAATAAATGCAAATGTTGATATATTTTGAAATGGTGGAGACAGCGGTAGGAGGAGGAGAAGGAGGAGGAGAAAGTTAGAGGTGTTCGGAGGTATCCGTCTCCACCTCAAACGCAACATTCAGGGTCGCACAATCCCAACACAAAGTTGTGCAATAAATAGAATGGCAAAAGTTGACGAAATTGTACGACGAGTCCACCTCAACAATCTACAAACTTGTTTTCTCTCAAGTATTCGCATTCTGCTGGCTGCCTGCTTCTCTGTCTCTTATTACATTTTGTTGAGCGAGCGATGGTGAAAGTTTGACACGAGTTGCAAACACCAATACATCTCAAAGGGACCTTCTGAGAATATCAAACGTCAGAAGAAGGAGGAAATATCGAAGACAAAGGGAATCAACTGTAAGTTACCAGTAATGAAATATCGCAGTCATATGTTCAAGTACATGCTTCACATACAAAAAAGAGTGGACTACGCCAATCTTCATCCTCAGACGCCAAACTCTGCTTTAATCTAGTGAAAACATCCACGAAGCAATTTGTCTTATTTTTTTGCATCGCATAAGTTTATTGCACAATCAACTTGTACATTATGCATCGGCGGGAGAGTACATTCAATTCAAAGTAAAAACAACACAAAAGAAAGTATAAAATACTTCACAGTGTCGAGTAGACCAGAGTCTAGTGCTCCTGTCTGGCTCTAGCGAAACATTCAGTTACTAAATGTGCCAAAACATTGCAGAGGGAGACATTGGTACACTTTGTCGAGAAAACAGTTCAATATTAAACACCTTTAATTTGCAAATTACGGCTGGGAATTATTATGAGTCCCATTATGTTGTTTGAAGATGTGGCTTTCTATGTTATCAAAATATCTTCTTACTCTTTGGAATTTCTTTGCTAAAAGTTTAAAGTTTGTGACTCGTTTGCCATTTGGACAACCCTGTCAAATGAATGTTTTAAAAATAAACATCACGTATGTAAAACCCATAATAAAGGTAGCTCCCTAAGACCTATAGAAAATTACGTGACGTACTTGCCAAGTATATATGGAGAAAGCAAAGCGGATAGAATGAGTACTGTGAAATGTAACTTTATATAAGTCTTAAGACATTATTTCCTTTTCTTTGTTAAATGCTGAATGATTTTTCTGCTCTCGAAAAGCTTCAGAAATCTAAACTGGAAAATGTGTAGCCGAAACGCACCCGTAATTCTCCACTTCCTCCCTAAATGTATATTTAAATAAGTAGAAACATACTTACGGACATTCATTCACAAAGTATTCATTGAATGCATTCTAAAAATAAATTCCTTTCGTTCTCCCATTGGTTGATAATCAATTCCACCAAAGAATATTTGGAAACAGGTAGGATACGAGCAACGTGAATCTGAGCAACGATAAAGGATTCAAGGCAATGAAGTTTTACTATAAGCATACGTACATAACACGTGTGCATGTAACGGGAACAATACATACTATACAGAAAATTATTATGGAAAGGATGAAGCTAGGGGACGAATTTTCTTTTCGACTGAAGGAACGTATAAATGGAGCAGAAAAAGTGCAACTGTTATTAGTCACGAACATGCAAGGAATAAAAAGCGAAGATGGTCACGTTATTCATTGCATTCAAAGTCAATTAGAGAAACGAGAACTCAGCAAATCATTTGAGAGAAACGTGGTCTCTCTGAATCTAGATTTTACATCTTGTGGCTGATAAGAAAAGTGCATAAGGGAAAAGTATGCTTTCTCCCGCTTGTCGTGCTTGTATTACATTCTAATTTATAGATCTGCAGATTTTGTGCACAATACTTGAATTCCAAATAGTGCGAACAAATAAACTCGACTTGAGACATTTAACATTTCAAAAAGTAAAGCCTCCTGATAACATTGGACATGTTAGTAATAGAATGATTGTACGTAAGTGTGACCGGTTGCACATGAATCTTCTGTAGGAGCATGATACTTTGACACTAAGCACATCTGAACATTGGATTTGCAGACTTGTAGAGCATTGTTTTTATTAGAAACTGAGACTGGTGCTTACATGTAATGAAGAACAAAGAAAATGTGACCGTCTTTAAAATGATAAGTACGATTTAATGATACGAAATGACTTTTCCATGTGACGGCCACAAGACGGCCTCGTTGTACGCAAAAGCCGTTTTCTTCTCTAGAGGGTGATCTTGTGGGAAATTCATGAGATCATTGCTGAGAGAAAAAAAGAGGATAATAAATAAAATGTAATTGGACTGGCTTCGTAAAGCCCTTACATGCCACATAATGTATCCCACCATGTGTTAAGGAAAACTCTGCAAGTGAATTCAATGTACAGCACACACAGAACCTAATGGCTCAGCTTGTAAAACGTGTCTCAATATCGACTTTAGAAAAATTGCCTTAGAACCAGAGCAAAAATGATTCAATTCAAAGTGAAAGCAAAAGACTGGACAATCTCGGTGAAATCTATTTAAATTTTTCTTATTTAAAATCCATGTTTTAGTAATTTTAATTTTGGACACGTGCGTCTGCATTCTTAAAGAATGTCTTGTTAAAATATTCAGCTTGCACCTTCGATGTGCTGTTGCGGGAGGACGCATAATAAGCTTAGCACGTCCTATTGTATTATGCAGTGAAATGAGTGAAACGGTGCTTTCTCGTTTCTACGAACCTTTGCATTTTCATGGTTCGTCCGAGTTAAAGGGATTATGGAGGATTTCCGAGGGGTCCGAACCACTGATTTATATCTTCCGATGTCACAGCGTATTCTCCTTGAGGTATTCAAACTTTTGACGTGGCATCCACCCTTCTGTGTGCAAAACTATTTTAGTACGGAAAATCCCATTCACTGGGAAAGTAATAGCTGTGTAGATTTCAACTCACAGGTCCACTTCAGCGGATTCAATGGCAAATTTTAACTACATGCAGAGATAACGTATAGGGAAAGGTCTAATATCCGTTCGTATCATACAGTACACACATACGTGTAGCATAATTGTGTTCTGCTTTCTCTTTTCTCCATTTGGACCATTAGTCCGATTTCAAGTGTGCTTTTAGATCCGTGATCGTGACGCAGTGGATGTGACTTGTTTCACTAACACATAGCTTTAGTTTTCAATGTAAAACTTTCTCCACGCTGCATTGTGTTCGTTTTCCAATGTTTCACTGTCAGACAGCGATCGGCCACCGCCACTCTCATCTTTACAGCTCAAAGGCTTAAATGCTTCTTGGTGGTTGGGAATTGAGCTCAGGCCACATTTCAACGTGACTCTAAATTGTATTAGGGCTTCGGAAATCATTGAATAGTCGTTCCAAGCGCAATGTTTATTTTGCATTCCGGATGTAAGCGGTGAAATGCTTAAATAATTGCGTCAATAGGTAACTAAATACACCATAAATTGTTTTTTAGACTCCACAAGGGCGAAATACACGTTCCATTTTGAACAAGAGCCATGGTGAAACTTTTGCTATAAATAAAGGGTCAAATCCCTATTAATGTGTCTGAGGAATTGTATCTGGATTAATAAAACTTGCAATTTTCTGCAGGAATGAAAATAATTAAGTAAACTAAAATATATCCCTTTGTCCCATTGCTCCCTTTTAGCATCGATGATCTTTAAAGTTTACCTGTAGCAAAACTTTTAAAATGTACTAATTGGACACCTTAGATACCGGCTTCAGTATACAATATATTATAATTAGGCTGACGCCTCACAATATTTTAATTATTTACCATTGTAATTAAATGTAGGTTACATTAATGTATGATACACATACATGACTTTTTCAGCAATTGTGATTAGGCCAAAAGAACTATGGAACATGGAAGTGGTTGGTAAAAATAACTTTGTAGAGTTGCATGTTCTGTGTTAAGCGAGCACTACCTATACTGTGTATGCAAATTAATTAGTACGCTAAAGTGGCTACGCTCCATGAATCCCTCGCAGTACGAAGCACTGAGAATGATTCATGGACTCAGGATCGGCTTTACAAAAATGCCTACCATGCATTTCTAGACATCTTAACAAATAAATGGGAAAACACTGCAACGACTCGAAATACTTGTAGAAAATAATGATTGCTGCTATTAAATCAATCTTAAATAATAAATATACGAATTGGAGGATGGATAATATGTAAAGGCATATTAAAAAATGTGCACAAAAGCAGTTTTTCAACATGACATGCAATTTTGCTGGTAAAACTATGTTTAGCTATTCAATCAGTGGTTATTAATTACTAGACTTCAGAATCCATACAAAAATAATTTTTAACATGTCGTACGCCAAACAGGCAACCTACGGTCCACCCAGTAAAATTTGATTTGGTTGTGTGCTGCAGTTGCTGCACATAATTAGCCACATATTAATTCATTTCTCTAAAACTACGAAGAGCACGCATCAAACAGAATAATTAGGTAGTTCCAAGAACACAACCACGGGGGTGGTTGTGGTAATTTTTGACAAATCACTACTGTTTTGAGAATTTCTGTATGGCCAAGTGGGTGGCCCTTCCCTGCCTCAGGGTGGTTACGCCCCTTAATACTTCCTCACATGTTGAGAAATATAAATAACAGAGTACAGTTGCAATTAGGTTTTTCTGCAACAGTTCGTCTAATTGTGATCCAGTCAGGCGCCACCAACCTACACAGACTGAATGCATACAAATGAGATTTTAATTTAATATAAAAATAATTAGCGGTTTGAGTAGGAGATCCTTTGTGACGGAAGTGGTGCTAATTAACGTTACAGGATGTGATATTGTTCGAAATGACTTTGGTCGATCAGAAAAACAACCGCGTGACTAAATCACGTCCTGTTCCTGTTGGAGCGTGCACACGAGGTTAGTTGATTGGTAGCTGTGCGACATTTGTGTCCCTTTTTAACCGACGAATGTGCTTTGAAAAGCGTATCATTAGCTTTCAAGTGGAGCCCATTGTCACAAGGACACAAATGGAAGACCTCAGTCTTTGTGACACACACGCAGTGAACTTTTCTCCGGGGCTAGCGAATCATACATTTAGGTACTTGACAAGAACAAGTGCTTATTACATAAACCCTTCATCAGAACACATAATTTCACTTCACAAACGCATAAAAGAAAATTGTGTACAAACTGAATCAGCAAACAACGGATGCGAAGAGATGGAACGTGTGTACCAACTGAAATTGTTTATGCAAATATATGCTTTCACAGCTAATGCATAATTCAGTTCGAGGTTCATATAGGATTAATTTTGAACGTTGACGCAAAGCTGTTACTATATAGACTATAGAGTCACGATCTCTTTTTATGTAACTCTATATTAGAAATTTTCGTTTTTAATTGATATTTTCTAACAGATTGTAATACAATACAACGCACCGTTTTGGCACTGTAGTCGATACGAAAGCAAGAAGACTTGGCTTGCAAAGTGGTAGAGCAGAATTTACGTGCATCTCGTCAGCGGATTAATTTACCAGAAAGGAAACACCAAACACCACAAAGTGTTGGAAAAAACAACCCCATGGGTTTTTCAGATTTTTATATTATTTATACGGCATTTTCATTTCTAAAATATTGAAGTTGTGTTTAATTTTCACCGGGAAACATGAGAGTTACTTAGAAAATCTCATTTGGGCTTGTTGGGATTTTTAGGAAAACGGAATAAACCCACTAGCGAAAAAACCCTGGACCACCTCCAGGCAGTGCAATGTGCTAGATTCGTTAGGCCTACTATGTAAACACGGCACGTATAATGGTGCATATTAAGTGAGAGATACGAGGGCGAATGTTCATCTGCTATTTTACTATTTTTCTCTAGAGTGAAAGAGAAAGTACTTGAAAACAAATGAACACTTTTCCATATTAATTTCCTGTCCCTTAACCCAAAACTAATAATCTGCTTAATAGGTCACTTTACTGGATTAATATTTCGTGTCTGGCTAAAGGGCAAAGCAAATACCTTCTACATGTTATCTCTCTCTCTCTCTCTCTCTCTCTCTCTCTGTCGTTCCCGTTCTTTCCTCACACTCTATTTGATTATTTAACGTTTACTTTAGCTCGCTTCCATTCAAGCACTCCCACAGAAAATGTAAACGATATAGATACATATTATGTTACAGCAGCACATTTGTAAAATTTAATGCTCTGCATATCAAAATCGACCGTCTCAAATATTATCTGGTTTCTGAAATGAAACGGTAAAAATGGTTTGGAGAAAGCATGAAAACATAATAAAAAATGAAATTAACTATTTAGAAAAATCTTGATAAAAGGATTCCCCTGTGGGCTCGTCTTTGTGAAGTCTTATGGAAAGATCGATAGTCGCTTTCCACATAATCTGACTAGCAGATGAATGAGACGTATAATTCGCCTGCAGATACGAGCATATTAAAATATGTTATACGATTTACGTTCATCTCTTCTTTTGATTTGAATTGATTGCCTTAATACTCTTTGGTAATATCTTCTGTGCAGGTACCACCACCAGAAAACTGGTGGTGCGGCAGTACGTAGTCATTGGTACAGTACAGTAGCACGTGTGAGACACACATTCATATTTATGAGCACAGGCAATTTCAAAGTTTATAAAAACGATACATTCTAATTGCAGGGTCGTGCAGGGAAGTAGAGAAGATTGCTTCATGTAATTGCATCTTAGGATTGCTTTTGGTGGTTCAAATGATGTTTTATTTATACTTACAAGAAGAGCGCACGTGTTTGTAACGTGAAAGTAACGGAAAGAAATGTATCTTTGGACAGATGACGAAATATATTGAACTCTGTGGGCGGTGGGGCAGATATGAAATGAAATTGTGGTAGGACGCTATGAGAGAGTCGTCACAAACACAGGCTGACTGCTGTTTGGCCCCTGTCTCTGTATTTCCATGTGTGCACAATCTGCAGCACACAGATACAAATCATAGATTATAGAAGGACAACGGTGGGTGAGCATCAAGACAGAAAAAGAATCGTATTACGTTACTTTAGAACAGATATTATTTATAAGAGAAAGTTCATTGTAAAGCTCCAGCTTTCTCTCTCTGTGTCCACCCTTCCGAGTAAACATTCGAGTAAACAATCTGAACGTTCCTATGGACTTTCACATTCTAAACTATTACGAACGTATTTCTTTTTTTCTGCCTTCCCACTCTCATGATGCAAGTACCCCCTGCATTCCATCCACAGAGTTACACTGTGTGCCACAAGGTACGTACTTAGATGTAATGCTTTCTCCACTTTGTGGAATTTCTTCAAAATTGGATGGGTGGTGTTGGATGTATGTGGGTATGAATTATGGGCTGGGATTGGAGTGTACATGTACGGAGGCAGTTAGTGTGTGCGCTGAAGGGAACTGAAGTGGACTAAAGACGACTGAGCCACACTACTAAATGTAAGTGAGGCAATAGATGCTTTAAGAGCATTTATCTACTTTCTAATGGGGCATTTTCAGGCTCAATCTTTCCCATTTTCTTTCTAACAAGCCACTGAATCAAGTCAGGGAAGATCCGCGAGAGAGTCCTCAGGAAATATAGAGATAGTGAGAGAGGGGGGAGCATTGCCATTACTACACTTTCACCTCTACACTCTCTCCTACAACATCACGTTCTATTCCATGCATCAGATTATTGTTAGCCAACTGGAAAGGAAAATACTTCCAACACCTCTACCAAAACCTTATACTATTTTATGGTTACTCTCTCCCTGCTTTCCCATACTTTCTCCTCTTTTCTCCAGAATACGCTGTCAGATAAGACTAGACAACGATTTGCAGGAGATTTTCTCCTTCTTTTGCCTGAACAGACAGAAAGCGTCGGACAAAAAGCGATAGCAGAAAAATACAGCGAGAGAGTTGCGGAGAGAATGACAGCAAAAGAACTTGCATTTGGGAGAGGATTCGACGGAGAGAGAGAGAGAGAGTGGGAATGATACAGCACAATATGCACACCTATGCAAAATGTCAAGAATGTACTTGTTCAACTTCAGCATCACTTAATTTCGACAGGTACTTTCCCTTCGTCTCCCAAATCGATTCTGCCGCACTAACGGTCTCGCAGTGCACGTTTGTTGACATAAGCTGTGGTCCAGAGTGGAATCCAACAAAGTACGTCAATCCATCTGCTGCTCAAATGCTGTAAACAGATATGCAGTGGAGAAAGTAAACTTTAATTAAGAAATTCTGTCAATTCAATTGCCGCTAAGCTGTCTTCCAATTCACTGTGAGTCGGATAACTGTGCAAAGAGACGATACAAAGAGCGGAAACGAGCAGAGACGAGGAGCAGTGGAGCAGCAGGCTGAGAAACCAATGAGGTGCTGGTGACAAGTGGAAATGCAACAAGATAAAACCCGGTAGTTGCCACACGAACAGACAACAAATGCGATAAATGAGCGAACTCTGCAAGAGAAATTATTAGAGGCTGAAATCTCTCTCTTTCTGTATTTTATAGTAAGGCTGTACCTATAAATGAACTGGATGGTTCATTGTCATACCGCAAGCATTCTTCCTGTTAATTCTATGGAGCCGGTAAGATTTTCTATATCTATAGGTACTATATAGTAAATACCTGCACACTCTTAATACTTCTTAGTTAGTTACAAGTTGTTGTAAGGGAAGCTTTAAGTCTCACGGTTAAGCTTGAAAGCTAATATGTAGAGATTAGTGAAGCGACCAGAAAATCATTTAGATTTCATCACAGCGAGGACAGAGTGCATTGTATACAACTTTCTTTTGATGCTAGTACACTCTTCATGCTATGTCACCAGATGCTTTCTCTGCAGCTTGTTTGTGCTCCACGTGTTCCCATCTAAGAATGACAATGTTGGTGGTGGCAGTGTTCACGACCACCAACTCCTTTATGTGTCTCTATTGATTCGTGTATGTAGAGAATGTAGACCGTGTGTATATGTGTGTGAGTGTGTGTGAGCAAAGATTTTCTTTCAGAACGTACGTATAGCAACAGAAGCAGCTACTGTTGACTTTCTCTTCTCTTGTACGTCGGTTATGTCGCAAGTCTGCTAGAATTGCATTATTCTCGGTTTTCAAGGCCAAACCTTGGCTCTCATTGAAGTTGGCATGCACAATACATCTCAAGTTTCTGTACAAAGGTAAGCAATTCACATTCTCAGCCTGAACCATGTCTAATCTGTACAAAGCAAGTAACGGAAATGCGAACAACCAAAGAGAAAGTACAAAGGAAATGAAATAAAAAGAGTTTCAGTAGTTTTCTCTGCTTTTCTATTACTTATCTACTTAGCTGTGGGTATTGGTGCGTCATAAATAACGCCGATTCGAGGTAATGGTCTTTAGCGTTTTAAAGGCTGCCCACCTCCATTCCCAACACAACCATAAACAATACATGTGCAAAGGTTACCCATTCAGGTGTGAATGATTGTGCACATTGTAGGCTGCTCTCTCTGTGTAGTGAAAGTGTGCACAGAACACAACGGACGGTAAAGCAAGGCAAGATTACCCTTTGAGACAATGTCACTGTAGTTATATTTATTATTATTTAATCTTTCCTTTCCAAGAGATTAGGCAAGATGCTGCAGAGTTAGATTATTGGAGTAGCAGAAGCACGCGTCCCACCATTTCTTTGGCGTCAGACCTCGTATTACTAAATAATTCCGAGTCTATTCTATAGGAAATAGAGGACGTGCGCACACAGATAATTTGATAGCGTTTTTTCTTGGCTACGCTGAAGAAGCCGAAGTTGGATTAATTTCTAAATTCCATGTCATTTGTCACGTAAGTGGAATAGAGACATTGAGATCACGTAGAGAGCGAACTAATATCTCCCTTTCACCATATAGACACAAATAAACGTTACGTGAAGAATTCGAATTTATTCTCTGACACACTTTCTCCAAACGCTTAAGAAAGAAATTCGGTGTCTAGAGAAAAACATTGCTGCCTGCAGAAGACGCTTTGTGTACTTCCCTACGAAATACAAGTACATACACTGTTATTACAATGTTGAAAGACGACTGCATCTGCTGATACAGCGAGCGAGCAGAAAATTTGCGTATACTTACTCTCTATGAGAATATGAAGCTGTGTGTGACTGGTGAAAGTCCTATATAAGTAAATCTAATCATTTGTCGAAGGAGAGATCGAAAGACATCCAAACTATTTCTTTAATATTGCTTCTACTGGAGAAACATGTCTGTACTGCCATTGGTGCACAGTGCACTGACTACGCTCTTTTACCAAAGGAAACCGGAGCTCCAGGGTTTCCGAGTCCGTTACCAACTATTCTCCATGAGCAACACCATAAGGTCTTTCCTCGCACGTAACAGTCACGTTGCTTTCCCCAATGCAGACTTCTACTGCTCTTAATTACAAAAGGCGAATATGTAATGATATTTTGAGTCAGTCATGGTTCCCAGAGATAATTTTCACTGTAAGAGCCAAAGCCCAGGAGCAACATGTAGAAACAGAGTGAAACCCGCGAATGCCATTTTAAAAAGAGCCCAATTGATATCCCTGTGCACACAATAATACGTGCATGCAATTCTTTCATTGTTCTTTCAGATCTTATTTCTCTATCTCTCCGAGTCAGTCAGCCAGCCGCTGTCTAATTTATTCCCAGGCTTTTATTCGTCACGTTGAGCTAACAGAGTCTAAGATAAGTAGGTACTGGATATATGTATGGAAATGTAACGCCTACTCAGGGTGCACGCAAATACATAGAGACTATTACAGACTCTGCAGAAGGATCTTTCTAGAACGGATGTACAGATTCAAACAAATAGTATTCATTAAGTATTGCTACGAAAATTAGACGCTGGTAAAACATCTGCACGTACTCTCTCTAGCTTTCTCTCTCTCCCACTCCGAAATCATGCGAGCCTTTGCGAGTGAAATAACACGTGATGGCCATGCGATAGCTTTACCGTAAATCCAAGGTGGATTCTGCAGATTTGTCTGTCTCCGTCATGTCGCAGAACCCATAATCCAAATTCATGACGCAAATTTCGAGCAGGAAATGGGATTTCAATCCGGAAAATGCCTGTTGAAGACGGTGACGAATGTCGACTGACCTTGAAGTGTTCAAATGTTTTCAATATTTATTTAGATTGGTTTTCATATACTTTTGCATTAAAGGTTAAAAGGGATGGTCACATGCGCATGTGAAAAATATATTCCAATTACCAGATGTAAATGGTAGACTATTTATTTAATATAAACCCACGTACATTGCAACTAAGAAACATGGGCAAAACAATCTACAGAGAGAAACTAGACTTTTTTCTCGAATCACCGTAAACTATACGTCTGTACAAAGTGACAAGGATATTCAACGTTGGTTAGGATTGATTGTGAGTCAACGGAAATAATTTCCAGAAGAAATCCGAATTTGCACATTCAAATTTCAATGAATTATGTATGGATAAATAGATTCCAGATAAGCCCGGGGTTGAATAAGCCAAAGCAGCAAAAATAACCACAAAAGTATGGAAAAGTAAACATACAAAAGAAAATCCTCAGAGTTACCAAATCGCATGTGAATGGAAGATATTTGTAAAGCTGAACTCGGAAGACCAGCATTTAAAATCAGTGCAAAGCTGGTTTTCACTTTCGACAAGAAGAAAAAGCGATTATATTATATTCTCCTGTGAAGCCTTTATAATCAAAGGGAATATAAATACACGTCGTCATTGAGAATTGCCACAGAAAGGAATTCTTCGCACATATTTATATTATTATTATTTATTTTTCTTCTGAATCAGCTCTGACTTTCTTCAGCAAGTATAAATACATAAATTCCACCGCAAAGCCTGCACGTCTCCGTGTGTACAGAAATAAATGTAAGAAAGAGGTTGCGGTTTCTGAGATCCGTATCGTAAATTGTAAATAATGACAATGCTCAGTTCTCGAGCGTGAATGTAAATAATGACTGTAAGTTTGAGTGCACGTAGAAAGTGGAGTGAAACATTTCATCGATTTTCAATGATTGTGCTACACACAAGTTAAATGCTTTAAGTAGGCTTCAAAGGTGCACAAAAAATGTATCGACTTCTACATATAGTAAACAGTTGCACGCAAAGTGTTTGAAGTCGTTCGAACTAAGGATGATATATGGCATTCACAGAGATTCAATCAATGTTTCCGAATCGTAAGCGCATCACACGGACACTGGTGGCCGCTCGTGCACGATTCTTTCTCACTGTAATTAATGAAAGGGTTTCCGCTTGCTGCCTCTCCCCGTATGACTATTCCTACTTGGTACACACAAATAGGACTTTTATGAAGCCAGTGAAGAAATGGACTTTCCATTCGTGCAGAGACATCGAGGGCAATGTATCCTTCGGCTATAAAAACTTTTCACCATTTGATAACGGGCAAATGTTCTTTGCAAACAAACGAAACGGTTGTTCACATTCTGTGGAAAGATTGATGGTATTCGAATCAGAAGGGAATATACCCATGCACATTATTTTTTTATATACGAGCATGCCATGTCTTCACTTCTAAAGGGTGATCGTAGGAGTAATGGGGAAACAAGGCCATATTTTTAACTCTTCCGCATAGACACAGTTTTGAATTTGAACAACACCCACGCCCAACAACTTCTCCTAAATATCTAACCAACATAATAAATCTCCATATAATTTCGCAATTCTTCCGTTGCCTGTTCAAGGAAAGCATATGCAAAATAGAAGCCATATATTTATATGTACAGTCTTATTATTTACTGCTCGCAATTTTCCAAGTTCAAGGACAGTTATTAAGATGCCTCTTTTATTTATACGAGTCAATTGTCCTTTTGTTTGTTGTAAAGTTGTTCACTTGAGAGAGCGTCTGTCTGCCACAGAACAGGACAATGGAATTCTGGATGAATTATATCATTTATATATATGAATGTTTAGATGGTTGTGGTGAATATTTCTACGCACAGAACAGAGAATTTATTTTATTCTTTCACAAACAGAACAAAAATAACAGCTTGAGAAGCCATAAAATGTGAAGTAATAATGAGAACAGAGTCTGTCATCAGAATCTTTTGTTGTGAATTTCATTAAAAGTTGAGAATGTTTAGGTAGTTTAATAGAATCACCCGTCACTAACCAGAAAGCTTGATGAAAGCCAAACAAAGGGAAAGAATTGAAAAAGTTATTTTTTTCCTGCTTTCTCTTGAACTTTTGTTGGATGGCCCATGTACCTGAACAGACCTCTTAAAGATGTACAAGCCAAAGGGGGAAAATCTGCTGTTTATTTTTCCAACTAAAGATAATATGGTCACAGTGAAAATCTTTACATCAGTATAACTTTCTCTCTGAGTACTTAACGGTCTTAACCGCTCCACTAGAACCAATAAATACACATGTCAGCCGTATAAATTGAATGCATGTGGTGTACAACAGACTGCGACTAATGTAAAGCCACATTTCCCCTTCATCTGCTCAACAACGACACCAAAACAGTACGTAACTCTTGCGATGGTAAATTTTCCAGCTCGCCTGTCCTTCCACACGTAAATTATACGCTCGAGTAGAAAGCTGTTAGACAAATTAAACACATCAGCAGTCTTTCAGTGTAATCGAGACTTTCACTTGCTTTTACTCAACTTTCACTTACGTAGAACAAAAATTGTAGTTTTCAGCAATACTTTATAAAACCTAGTACTTGGTTAATTGTTTACAAGAACAATTTCACAATTAAACAACGTATAGCGGGAATCCCGATGGTGTATTCGAAAATTATTATTTCCCTGAAATATTTAAAGTTTCTTAGCAGACGGAATAACCCTTTGAAACAAAGTGCGGTGTAACCCGAAAGTGTAATAGTGAAATATGCAGGGAACACATCGCCATATTAATTTGACTGGTGTGCTTTATTACAGTTTGGTGGGGCAGCTTTATTGCTCCTTTGTGTGGTATGTAGGTGCAGTAGCATCGTGAAATTATCCCATCGGCAAGTTAACAACGTGATGGTGGTGCATGAGGGGAAAGTACATACCAAAAGTAAACATAGGGAAAGTACACAAGAAACAAAGAGCAAAAGTTAACGTGGGCAAAGGAGAATGAAAGCGAAGCAAGAAAGATGAAATGCGTTATGATGGTGCGCATTCATTAATTAATTCTGGAGCATTAGTTAGGTTGATATGAGCTAATAAACTTGTGAATTACATGGCTCACCCGCGTTTTCCCCAGAAGCAAGGCATCCATCTCTCCCTCAGGCAGAGCGTTCCCCTTCATGGCCCCCATTTTCCCGCCACCACCACCGTCGTACATTGCCAATTATTTTACGTAATACAGGTGAATAGGCAATTCCTGTGGAGAGCTGGAGGTTGCAGTCGTCGTCGCCGCCGCCGCCGAGGACGAAATGAACAATTGTTCACAGGAAGCGATCACACAGAACACGTAAGGCAAACGCAAAGCCCGTATTATTAGTAGAAACTGTCCACACACGCAAACACACACAGAGGGAGAGAGAGACAGAGAGACAGAGAGAAAGGAATGAATTTAATATTGATTAGAGTGCAGTGGAATGTTAGACGGCTTGAGAAAAGTGGTGAAGGGGAGAGCGGCCACAGAGCCCATTATAAATGGTGTACATATAAATACTTCACTGTACGTCGTACACTTTTCTCCCCGTTAATCGTCTCCACTTGTTTTTATGCCTTGTCATGTCACTGTCATGTTCTTCTTCTCAGATATCAATCCGACTCCTGCTAAATAACTCTGTAACGTTGTTACGGCAGAGAAAGTCATCTGTTCTCGTCTCGTACGTTCAACACTCGCCCTCAAATGAGCGCAACCACTCTGCTTTGTAGGAAGTGGATTCTCCTCTGATTAATTCCACGCCAGGCTATAATGTTACTTTCGTTAAAACTTTAGTTGAAATAACTTGGTCCATTAACTTGACTTTCTCTGCTTTCACACTAAGAGGTCTGGTCTTCACAGTGGGATGAAGTTTCGCTATTTTCAGCACACCTCCTTTTGATATGTAAAGCTACAATGTAATATGTTTATTGTGTAGGTACAGGGTGCCCCTAGAAATTCATGTCACTTTTAGTCATTTACTAGGGAATTCGGTCGGACCCATCCATTCTAAAACGCTATTCATCATCAAGCCAATGATTCCCACTCACAAGAACACAATGTTAATTTAGTTATTAAGATTCAAAATTAATTTATTGGCTTTTACTATTTTACGATTTTGTTATTTCGTAATTTCGTATACGCAAACACAGATAAGTTTCCGCTCGTGGTTTTATTTCAGAAAGGAAATCTTAGGGAAGTCACTGAATTACAAGATGTACGTTGTAAGCACGCACAACCTATAATATAATAACCATTATTTGGAATTCATATTGGTTTCTATTTATAATGTATAGTACCTAGGTTTATAATGGGCTAGATTTGCTTGGAGTACGCAAGAAATAATTCGGTTAATCAATGGCATTTGGAAAAATATATTTTAGATGCGGAGAAATTATTCATTTACATTCCTCAGTCAATCCATTTTCAACACATTCTCATTGTTTTTAACAAATTTGGAACACTTTGAAATACAAACACATATTTAGTTTGAGATTGACGTCAAAGGTAATTATGATAACCGGGTACCGAGTAATAATTTATGTTTTTCCGGTCGACTATTGCGATGATGCAGTCACACAGAGCACCATTTCAGATACGAAAATCTTTTGTAAAGATTTGAATTGAATGTGGCGGGTGTTTGTTGATGGACGCACTGACGGAAGTGAGAGTTCACAGGTTGAATGAAGGAAATGATTGGATTGGAGTGCAAACACCAGTTTCTACAAATGTTTCTTGATACGTTTCTTTTTATTTGCTTTGATTATTTCCTATATAAAGTCAATCCTTGGAGAAATAACAAACGGGTCACACATCCTGTTGAACAGGAGTAAACGTGGTCGAGCATTTTCCATCTGAATCTTATTGTACTTGTTTCAATTGCCTGGTGATCAGGTCTCTTTTCTTAGCCCATAGAATTGTAGGGGGCACGTTCCTTTGCAACACGATTCAAATATCAAAGTGTATTAAACGTTCATAAGAATATTTCTGCTTTCACAAGTTTTTTGCTGCACGTTTGTTGCTCTAATCCTGCAAACACTTGTTTCCACTACGTAACAAGATTATAGAGTTAGGCTAATTCGACAGGACACAAAACTGCAGACCTTTCACGTCTCATTGACTCCCTTCTAGTATACTATTAACAACGATATAAGACATTCATAGTTCACGTGCAGTGACACTGTGAGCCTGAGCAGCAAGAACAGCATGTGCCACCCGCATTCTACAATGCATGCGGGACTAGGAAGTTTCGGAGAAAGTTTTGTTGGAGAAGGAGGTGGACGTGTGCAGCTTTCTTCTTCTTCAAAGTTACTTTGCTTTATTAGACATAGGAATTGGCTGTTAAGGCTGCAATCCACTCCAAGTTGAGATTTGGCTTTTATTTAGCGTGTGAGTGGCAGCTGGTGGCCGTTCCCTCGCCTCTTCCCTCCGTAGCACAGCAGCAGACTTGTCTTTAGCTAACTGGAATGGCCACTTTGTTTTTAGTTGTCACTGGCCTTGTCTCCCATTCAAATTGTGAGCACTGTGTTGTGTGGCAACAGAATGCACGTTGGCCACTTTAGATTAGATGAGCGGAGGGAATGGCAATGGGCCGGATAAAATTATTCCTCCGTCCTCTCTCTCACTCACTCACTTTCTCCTTTCACTTGCAACCAAAGTGAACACAGTAGTCTAATGGATTTGCCAAAGACGAGCACCATCAAGATATTATCACAGTTTGATCTCGTGTCTCTGTGTGTGTGTGTGTCTTCATTCTGCTGGCTTGTCCGCTCCACCACCAGAATCCCTTTCTTTTATATGCAATCGTGTACAAAGAAGTTCTCTTGTGGCCATTCGGCTGTGAAAGCACAAATAAATATATCTTCACCATAACATTAACACAGAAGACTTATCATCACTCGTATGCTAATATATGCGTGTTGAGAGACGCAGAGAGAGCAGTCATTTTTATATCCACCACTTGCTCTCAAGTTTACAACAGGAAATATTATTTGATATGGATGGTTTTGAGGTTAAGTGCCGTCACAGATACTTTTACCCGAGTTGCGCCCTGTAAACACTCTACCACCAACATTTATCATACGCATCGTTCCAAAGCTCATTAGCCACATCCTAATAACTCGCGGCAGCCGAGTAATGAACGCTCCTTTTGCATTCCTACAGTAATATACTCTGTGCATGCAATGTTACCACTACAGCTTTCTCCATTTGTGATAGTTTCATGGCTAGGGAACAATCAGGTCAGTAATCTGTCAAGCACAATCAAAAAATAAAAATGTCTCACAACGCAGTCTCAGTTTAAAAGTGGAAGCGTAAATACGAATTACATTGATTGCGAGAAATTTCATTCCTTTAAAATGTTTACAGAATTACTTATTTACGTTTTTGGATAGGAATTTCGCTCAAAGGAAAACTAATTTCAAATTCTATTGATTACTTGATATTTTTCGACGATAAAAGCCTCTTTTTGTTTTTGTAATTTTTGCTCCTCATAAATATTAGTCTCCACTTTTAGCCTATGCTGCGAGTGGGAGTCTCGTGACTCGTTAAGCAGCTAACAGTACAGATTTACAAATAAATATTTACCGTATCTAAATTCCGCTGCTACAAGTTCATTTGCCCCCCTTAAATTCAATGGGACAAGAAATAGATTGCAAAATGTAAACTAAAGAAATTACAAATTCCTTTGCATGTAATTCATTGTAGGTAATAATTGTAATGAATTGGTTTGCATTATAAGAGTTTTTGAAAGTAAATCCAACCGAAATGCTACTTATCTTAGTTGAAAGGCGTTTTATTAGTACGTGGTATGGCCCTGGTATGGTGATGCATGGCGAATTACATCCAATCAAATGGCAATTTTCTACCAAATGGGAAACCTGGATTGTCACGGATAATTTCACAATGAAAATTTCTCACGTCTCACGTTTTCATTAAAATGAACTTTTTGTGGACTGTGAAATTATTAGAGAAATGAGAGTAATAAATTTTCTCGATCCACCAGCCACGTTTCGGAATGCACTCTTGGTATTTTCACTTGTGCCAAAAAGGTTCTGTTGAAAAGATTTCTGTCCTTTGTCTTACTTATGAAACTAATAGTAAACTGTCCATAAGTTATCTAGGTGCATTGTGTCTCCCGTTTCATACACTGCATTGGCTTCTTTGATTGGAAATGACGAGTTGGAAAGAAAAGTGGAGTAAAGTAGACAGGACTTTCTCCTCCGCAGAGATCGCTATAGGGAAATGCTATAATGACCTGCCTAGTATAGGAGAAACGAGAAGCTAATACAGCATGAACATTATTGGCGAATGTGTGGGAAGAGAGTGAAGAAACGTCAGACTTTTATAGAGCAATGGCAATCAAATGCTGAAGCTCTCCCTTTCAATTCACTTCGGTTCACTTGCCACCGAATTACACGAAGAGAGTCAGCAAACCAGCCAAACGAGTGAAGAATTACTCGAGTAAAGAGTTGAGAATTCTGCAAAGGAACTCTGTGTGTCCAGAGTGTTCATACACATGCCTCTATAGTGAAGATGTTTCGTGCTTTATGCTCTGCATTCGGTTCTTAAGTTGCGTAATGGACAACGTCTGCTGCTGCTACCGTATGCAACGCAATTAAGTTGATCCAAGGGAACTGCTGGGAATTACCACCACCACTCTTACATATAAACATTTCTCATAATGTATTTTCCCGTTTGATGCTTTTAATTGCTACTACGACCACTTAAATGCAAAAAATATTTTCTAATATGATTGCAATAATAGCAATATTTTCATTTGCAAAACTTTCCTTTAACAAATAGAAAGCATTATGTGAAGAATTGTATAATAGAGAACAAGGTTCTTAAATTGAAATGCGTTTCTCGAATTCGTATTGTCGGTCGACCTTCTTGAAGGTAACATTATGTTTTGTTCGAATGGAAAAATCATTGACAGAATTGGCATTGCATAAGGTTCTGACGTCAAACAGGTACCTATGTAGCCTAAGGTCCACACTATGTGTTTCCTAGAGTTAATACTGAAATACAATGTGCATTGTAATAATTTAATCTAATTTTGCCCTCCTAATGTTACATATTATGTAATTCAATTGCGACATGTGAAAAAAGTGCTCATTTTTCCAACTCTAGAAGTAAGACTTCAATTTTCCGGGATTCTTTATCAAGCGTCAATTTAGTAAGGGCACTATTTATTAAAAGTATTTTTAAAATGGGAAACTTTTGATGGGTTAATACAATAAAGTTATATAGCACACGAAGTTTCCCCATTACGTATTGTGTATATGATTTAAGTGTTTTTCTTGACGAGAGTATTACTAGAAATGGTGGTGTACCGGGGTGTATAAAATAAATACATAGTGCGGACCCCGTACAAAGTACATGAAAGTCATCTGCTGAGTAGTGACTTGTGTGTGTCTACAAGTGAGGCAGTGAAGGAGATGAAGGAATAGAGTGAGCAGAAATTGGAAGATTAAGGATGGGTGATTTGGTGGAGGTAGAGAGATGAATGTGGGGAGGCAGTTTGAATTGATGGGAGGATGGGACGGATGTCGTGGGAGAAAGCAAATATTATGGGAATAGAAAGCAGACATGCAAATTTGAATGGATTTGATGGGATGCTTTGGGAAATGTTTTCTCTGCCTCCTTCTCCATTTCTTGTCCTCTTTTCTGCTACTTTGTCTTTCATAGACTCGAAATGAGATCGATCCTTGTGCGATTCTAATGCTGAGACACGATTGCACTCAACGATCCTCCCCTTCCTAATTCTCTTGTAAAGAGGATGGCGAAAGGAAATTTGTGTGTGTGTATGTATTAACATGATCGTCTGAGTTCGTTGGAAGGAGAAAGTTTGGGAAAGTTGTGAAAGTTGGAGAAATTGAGTTGCTCGCATTTCTAGTACATCTTAAAGTTGGAAACAACAAGGTCAGCGAGCATGTTGATGGAAATGCAAATCTGACAAACAAGTCATCATACTCATCGTGCTCGGGCACGCGATCTTATTCTTTGCTTCGTCTACCTACCATAGGTTCCCTAGCAGTACAACCATAACTACATAATTCAGGTCTTAAGGAGTCGTCCAGAAACTCTACGTGTCCCTTGGGTTTTCAGAATAGAATTCCACCAATAGTTATTGCTTAAATGAATTAGAGAAAGGTTCGGGAAAGGTTGAAGACACGAAACGAGCGAATCTTACGAAAAGGAAATTAAAACAGCAGTTCAATGCTTAAAATTCAAAAAAAATGTGTTTAAAATTTAGTTGTCATAAATTAAACGATTAAATTGTAAATGTGGTGTTAGATGTTATCTTCAGAATTAATTCTGGGGTTGTGTTGTGGTAGTGACTTATTCTCAAGCTACGTAGGACTGCTTTTGACTTGCTTATATTTAGAATTTCTTTTTATTTGCAAAACTTCTGGATGTTCTTTGGCTGGTTGATTCGGAGCTTGGTTCGGTTGAAGTGAAGGGGATAGAAAAGGAATTCTTTTTATTCATGAGCGAGAGAAAGTGTACAGCAGTCAGTCAGAATGGTATTGACGACGAGGCAGGCAGAAAAAATGAAATGTAAATTTGCATTTAGGAGAAAGTGGGGAATCGATGTATAAAGTATTCATGTGTCTGTAACGGAACTGCATGTACACTGCATTAAAGGTGGTCCAGACCGATTGTTGATTTTGGTCCGGTGCTGCCGTGAAAATCCATACAATTCGATAAGTCAAATCAAACGAATGAGCTGACTCCACTCCTGCAGTCCCCCAATAACAATCTCTATGAATTAGTAATTCCAATGGATATCATTCCTTCTAACCAACAAACACAGCAACTCCTCTGCAAATCCCATACGAACATTCTATGTAACACTGAAGCGTCACGGTTTATCGTCTACACTGTCCTCAAATCTTGAGTGACCTTTTATGTCTGTCAGTCCAACCTTCCGACTCATCCCCCAAAACTTTAAATATTTATTTGGATCCTTGCCAAAACGAAAACTATATATTCATTTATCCTTTTCTGAAATTTCTCACCACCGTCCACTCACAACACCAAAATCTACGATCGATAAGTTCTTAGCATGAATTCTAGTTTCAATGTGTGAGAATTGTCGATTTCGAGGCAAAAATAAAAATTCAGTAGTAAGTAGTCATGTTTGCGGAGGAAAATTTTAAAATATTCTTTAAAAATTAAAATTAAAAACAGAAATTACCTTCATAATAAAAAGTTGGCGAAATAATCAGTTGCAAATCTTCTGACTGAAGGCGAGCTTGTATAATTCTAATATATTTATGCAACCATAGTTGAGAAACACGTGCTTTAATATATTCCTACATTAGTATTTCTAATCTCAATTTATGCAATCAGCCTACTCGCTCAAATAATAAAAGCGTTGCGTCACGATTTGTATTGAATAAGGACTCAACAAAAGACGGCGAACACAATTTGACATCAATGTCGTCGAAGCAGTCGGATGTTTGCCCGGGTAGCAATGTAACGGTACAAGCCTATATTTCTAGTTCGTGGAAGAAGTGTTTACTGCTTAAAATATCTAAGGTTGTAAGCGCACAGCGTCTAAGGGACAATATGGATAAATGCAAATTCTGACGAAAAATGAATATTAATGAGCTTCTTAGAACCCAACGTAGCTAAGGTTTGCTCCGTGTCGAGAGAAAAAATCATTGTGGCTGACAAGGAAAAGCATTTAGAGTCTAGTCAGACATCCAGTTTCCATCTGTGTACGTATTAATCCGGAGATCAGGCAACTACATACAACAAATACGCCATATTGATTTCATAGAACGGATAAAATCATAATAAGCCTCAGTATTTGCTATGTTCGCTTCGTATTGCGATGAAATAAATAAAACATTATTATTTACTAACCGTACACTGCAACATCCTATTAGAACTGTATGGCTTTCCCTGCATGGATAGAATATCATAAATATTCAAAATTTGGCAGGATGAAAGACAGAACTACTGCTTTTAATTTAACGGAAGAGATTGATACAATAAAGTGTTTGCTTAGAATCCGCTATGCACCAGAATTCGGACCCCCTACTAAATATGGTCCATTTAAGATCAATCCAATTCTGTATAGTATTAAATATATTACTTTCAGAATGTTTTACAGAAAAAACGAGACTTGGTTCAAAAACGCAAATTTTTGCCTATTCACTGCACTTTTCTAAATGCGAAAACCAATGCGGGAAATTGTATGGGTAAAAAAGGAATCAAAAAATGAAACAAGACACTCAGCAAAACAGAATATGCCCTTTTGCTTTTTAATGTGAACCTTGAAGATAAAAAAGTAAGAGAAACAGAGTATTGCGAGAATTTGAACAACTACTGTAGGGGTATTTTGTATTAAAAGGGTTATGGTTGACTAGTAACTGAATGCTTTTTATCCGCGTCGGAGGAGAGCAGCTGATCTTCTCAGATTCGGGGAATTGGATGCCGGGTCCCTCAGACGACGGAAAGTGTGCACCCGAATATTGCTATGAGCAATCCCCGCAGTCATTTACAACGATCTGAAGCATCGTGTGTATGAGAAAATAGAAAAATGTCTTGCATCATATCTCAACTTATACAGAATACATGTTACTTATGTGCAGGTTACAAAACCGTGTACCTTTGCACGAGTTTGAAAAGTCACTTACACGCAAAAATTCGTGGGAATCACATGAGAATGACTCATCAATCTATTCCATTGCGAAAATGTTTCTTATGCAAAAACATACTTTGAAAATATTCATCTAATGGAACAGTCATGCTCACAGTAGCAATTTTTAAACTGCCAACCACGGTTTCTGGTGTGATTATCACAGTGGGATTAATTACTGTGATCAAATATTTTTAAACCTTTGATCATACAAACTCTTGCTGTGATTAATATTATCTATACTTTATAAGGCATTGGGACTACCAATTAATCCCATCATATTTAATCACAAATCCCACTGTGATGGGATTAAACAGTGTGATTTACGAAACCCTACTGCAAAGTTAGAACGATCTTTCTAATACTTTTTTACATTCCAAGGTCACGAACCGGCAGCAGCCCCTACCTATTCTCTCATTCAAAGTAATCGCAAGTTCTACGAGATTACGGCCCCACAAATTCAATAGGACACACTCGTCGAATTTATCTTAACAATTATCAGTGGTCTGAAATAGTCTGAATGCTGAATGTAAATATAAAAGCTTTTGCACGTGACACGTTTGCTATCAGTTCATGTGCCAAGCCAAAAGGAATGACGATTTAGTTGACAGCGTGTAAAGTGCACATCATTACAGATGAATTCCAGTGCACTTTACCAGTTGGTGGTTTCAGGAGGGAAACAGTTCCTATCAAATCGTATTAGAAAAGCATTACTCAGTGACTACACGTCGATGTGCATGGGAGGCTCTACTTTTAGCAGCGAGTGAAAGACCAGAGGTGCTGTTGCTGTGACACGAGAAGAATGCAAATTGATGTGAGATGTTTCTTGGAGGTGGTTTGGAATGTGACGTGGCTTAAGTTGACTGTCGACTTAAACAGCCTTTGACAGCTACAAAGTCACAGTCTGTAAAAGTAGCACCAGACTGTAAGTCTCAGTATTAACCGTGTTCAGTCGCTTGTCAGCAACTGCCAGCACTATCTTCAAACGTTGACTGCACCACGACCCCACTATAAGCTGTATATAGTGTAAAAAGCATGCTAAGTGCATAGTGCAGTACTGCCTACTGCGTATTTATGTACATACTATATGTAGTAACAGTACAGTGAATAGGAAGCTGTTAAAAAGTCAACTACAATTCTCGTGTATGAGAATCCAGTTTTCGACGTTGGATAAATGAAAGCGATTTTGTAGTTGACAGGCTCATGGGAATCCTTTTGCCATTTAACAGATATTGGAAATGGGCTATAAATAGAAGCAACGGATAATGAAAAGCAGCCTCTAAAGGAAAATTGTTCTGACCGTGACCGCACACACACACACGTCCACGTGCCTTTCTACTAAATAACCTCTATAGCAGTCACTGATTGTGAACGAGTGAGACTGAGACTGCTGAGCAGGGCGGAGATGAAACGAATGCTATTTACAACAGAAGATAACAGAGTGAAAGTCAATTGGGAACTAAATAAGGGGAAGATGGGATCTATTTGTACTGCAGAGACACAAACATATTATGTTCGTATGCATTTGGATGCTGGGCTCGTCTGGCCAATACATCGTCTGGCCTTGACTCGTGGCAGAGAAATGCTTTTGACAACGTGTTTGACTTTCTGGGCAGACTTTTACTTCAATGATAATATTCGCGTTGATGGGTGGCTGGCTTATTGGATGTCGGTTTCTGTGACAGGATGTGGGCAGGGAAGACAGGTGAGCCAGCCTTTCATTTACTTCTCATAAAGTGCACCATAAAACCCGAGACCCTACATCCGCCGCTCGCTCACAGTCATAAACTAACCTTTCATATCTATTATAAGGAATTAATAGTTGCTTGTCTCTGTGTCTGCTGTACGAGTGAGCACATTCACGTCCTCATTTACTAAACTTCCCAGCAACTTTCCCCGCTCTCCACTCAAACCAACTGCCAAACATTGCAAAGGAAACTGACAGAAAGCTAGCAATATGTCAAACTTTTCCGAACTACGAGCTGCGGAGAAGGCAGTCAGTTGGTGCTACAAAAATTGGCAGTTTTTCTATGCTCAGTCCCTTAGTTGAACGATTAATCTAATTAAGTGCACTAGTTTATTCCCGCGCTATGCACTTTTATATAGTGGTTCATCTGTTTTACTATTACCTAAGGTTAGCAGTGGACTTCGTCTTCAAAACACCAACTCACAGTTATTCTACAGAAACTTTCTCTTTCTCATTTATTTTATTTCCAGAACAGACATTAGACTTTTGTGCTTGGTGAGGCCAAAACAAAGTCACAATTCTAATGAATTTATCATCCAGCTCATAATTCAATGCAACTTTAATCCATTGTCAACTTGTTCAGGTGAGCACAATGTGTTTACGAGTGAATTGTGTTTCTTCAAAGTCGTTGACGATGAGAAATGAATTTCAGTCGAATCCCCCGTGTCCTAATAAGTCACTTCTTTCTTTCAAACTTTCACAATTCACTTGAAAGATCGTGGTACACTGGAGGCGAATTCAGTTTACGAATCCAGATGCTTACCTCTTTTTTGCATTATGACGCAGGTGGCCGGCTTTCTACTTAACCTCGTTAATAAGATCGACGTCAAAGGAAATAAATGGCCAATTTGCAGTTGGCCGGTTCTCTCGTAGTGCATCCGATGATTAGTGAAAGTAGAGCACCGGTTTCTATGTGGCCGACCTCTTGACTGCCAAGGAATGAAGGGGTGCGACAGCCAGCACAAAGAGAATAAACAAAGCGCCGTATGAAGCCTTATCCCAAATGGGGAGAGAGAGAAAGAATGCCTAACCACTTTCACATAGTACACAGGAAAATGAACTAACAAACACCAGTGACCATTGAGAATAATAATAAGCAGTTCGGCATTCTTCAAACAATGTCAAAACGTGACTTTGCTTCTGCACAACGTCTCAAACTTTCAATTGAGCGGCTGGCCGAGCCCACCAGAACAGAAAAAAAAGATAAAGCCGATCAGTTTGTCCGCGAGACTTTTCTCGTGAAAAGAAAAACAGACGCTGATAAGAGCAGAGGGCAGTGAAAGTCAGATGATATCTTTTGACAGGTGAAAGCAACGGGGAGCACACGGCACTTCACAAACTCTATGTGCTTAAATAAGCAATGCATGCACCGTGAGAGTCTGTACGAGTCTCTGTAGAAGATTAGTAAGACGCACGCGGGGATTTACCTTACAAGCGAATGCTCAGATTAGAGACTTGTGAGAGATTGAAATAGTTTCCGGCAACTGTCTCTGTGCAATGTCTCCTTGATCAGAAGAGAGCAGAAGAGAGCAGCAGGCTGGAAGGGTGATTAGATGGACAGGCTGTTTAATTGACTGTTAATGTGGATATGATGAATGCGAGTACTTGGGTGTAAGTGTACAATACGTATGCGTAGAAAGTACAGCAGGACAGAACACTTGTTGAATGCATGGAGAAAGTTTGACTGAGTGAGTGAGCAGAAAGAGAGAGACGAGGTCTCTGCACTCATTCGAGGAAGACACGGACAGTCAACTGAACCGAACTGTACACAGTGTTCCACTCGACAAATACAAGCAGGGATTCTCCGCGATTCCCTTCCTGTGGAAACTTTTCATGAGGAAGAAATGCCGAGCCGTCTGTCGCTTTCTCCATTCAGAAAAGGCGTTGAGCTGCTTTGCCAGTTTCTTATCCTCTGTAACTTGTGTACTCTCTCCCCCTTTCTCTCACTCTCCGCTTCGTGCACTCTCTCGCCGTCTGCTCGACTATAGTCGGCTCCTATGTCGATGCCACTACAACATCCAGTCAGTCAGGTCACTCTGTTATTATACAGAAATTCTTTCAAAGTTGCTTCTTGTGCGGAGGCTGCCCGCGGAGTCCACACCGTTAAATATGGATGGGAAGTGGAAGAAGGGATGTTTAGTAGGAATTCAAGATTGGTCGGTGGAAGGAAGACAAGGCGCTATCTCTGTGCTCTTCAGAGGTCGGAGATGTGAATGTGATATGAATGAGCACGAACCGATCCATGTGAAGGAAGTAGGCAGCAGACGAACTGCAGCTTGCACACTAACGGCTTCCAGTACAACGTATGTATGTATGTGTACAATAGTGTACAATAGTGTACATACACTAAGCATGTATCCGTGGATAGCCACGACTGCAAGCACAATCACCACCACCAAGCCTGGCAATCAGATACGAACTCTGTTCGCTCACGCTTTGTGTAGCAGTGCCACTGGAAGAATCGCTAGTGGTAGTAGACGTGCACCAGAATACTGTCAGAGGCTAATGCAGCAACAGAGCACCAAGAGAATGAACTAACCGAGTAGTGCACCATCTCCTACCTACAGACACACAGACACACACAAACGAGTCTGCTCCCGCTCCATCAACGATACAAGGCAGGAAGCAGAAATAAGATATCCCTTCTTCCTAATACAACACTGACTGACTCGACTCGACTTGACTTTCTCTTCTTTCACTTTCTCTTGACTCACCACTTCTTCGTTTCCCTCAGCAGTACTTCTGCCAGCTCTATAACAACCAAAGTATCCATACCGTGCTATAACTTGTTTAATAATTTGCAAGATGGGACGTTTCGTAGTCTAAGCGTTCTCAAGGTGCACGGTAACCGAGTGCTAGTAAATAGAAATGGAGAAAGAACGAGAAAGAGAAAGTGGTGGAGACGCTGCCAGTGGAGAGTGAGTGCAATGAATGGGGACTGGTGCTCTGAAAGACTATATCCATGGGATACACTGCTAGCAGGTAGGTAGTAGCTACAGTTGTATGACCTGTAGGTGGTACTGCCAGATCCTTGTACAAGCAGCGTACGTGAAGCTACATGTCTAATTGCAACTAAGTAAGGCCTGTAATTCTGACTGAGTGTGTAGTGTGGGTAGAGGGAAAGGAGGGCGAGGAGCCAGCCAAAGACACTGTAGGTTGCTATAGTCTATCTAAAGACGCACTCGTTTCTACGTGCAGTATTTGCAGTAACGTGTACTGTTCTTTAAATCGTTAGCGTTTCTTGCTTTTATTTTCACTCGGCAGTCTGCCTCTCGCTCGCTCGCTCGCTTGCTCTCTCTCTCAGTCTCCGTCACCTTTCCCCCATATACACACTATAATAAAGTCGAGTTGACTAGTCGACGTGGACGAGCAGGGAAAGATTCACTGTGAGGACAAGAGCATGAAACACGCAAGCTCACCCAACTCACAGTCAGCACATGAGGCAGCGGAGAGAGAGAGGAGAATACTTCTGGTGGAGCTAGTGCGGAGAGACGACAGAACATAATGGAATATATAACCAGCAGCCAGAGACTACACGGAATACTGAAGAAAACAGAAGAGACTTCTAATGCCAACCTGAACCCACTGTAAGCGAAATGACGGGAGAAACAGGCTGAAGAATATGAACATGCATTTATGCCGGGAGCTACGAAACGAAGAACTATAATTTCTCTATTTCTGTCACTGTGTCCCCCACTACAACACAAGGAGTCTGTATCAAACATTGTACTAAGGTTGTTGTTGTTGACTGCTTTCTCTTGTCACAGCTAGGTTGAATATTATCTGGTTACATTAGTTCGGGTGAACTGTCAGTGTGCATCACTCGATTCCCCCCTCACACAAGGTCTTTAACTGGCCATTTAGATTACGTATTCTATTGAGCGCTACAAGTCTATCTGGCCACGTATGAATGCAAAAACCTCAAGAGGAGAAAGTTGGGGGCTACATTGTGGGCCGAGCAGTGGAAAAGTCAAGACGGGAAGAGGAAGCTGAGAGAGAAAAAGATAGATGAAGAGGCAAGTCAAATTAGTGGAGAAAGGAAGACGGAGAAAGAGAAGGAGAAAGCGGAGACTAGGTCATAACAACAGAGAAAGTGGAATGCAAGCAGCAACATCAGAAATCAAAGAACTCCTCTATCTTTATCCAACCATGTCTCACTATTTACACAATGAGGAATTCTCTGTCTAAATATGATGAATAGTTCATCCAGTCTCCTGCACGGCTCCTTCGTACAAAATAAACCGTCTACAGGGTGCTCCAACGAAAATACCTTGAATTTATAAACTATTTTCCTTTGTGCATGGTAATTTGTATTAGCTAAGACATTGAATGCTGTAATTCTATGCGAAAAGTAAAATGCAAAATTGTGAAAATGTGTATTATAATAATGTAAAGAATTGTAGGAAAGTTGATAGACATTTTTTGGTCCACCCTGCATGCTTACATTAGTCAGTAGCATTTATAAACCGGGTTGGCATTCTATTTGCCTACAACATTTTCCAAAAGGTGTCTTGCATTCCTTCAAGAGCAGAATTAAGGATTGCTGTTCCTATTTGCACATGCTTACTCTGTGACTGCATCAACTATGCCTTTCACTACTTTCTCCCCGTTAGCCTTACAATAACTGCTTGAAGGTATTCTGCTAAATGAACTTTAATTTTATTCTCAGCAAGCCGGGAGTCTACAACAGAACAAGATTCCAAGCTGACTACACATTTCTTATTGTCGTATTGAGTTATGTTCACTGCTTTCGGATAATTACAGCGAACGGGAACCCACAGCTTTGCAGACATCGACGTAGTGTTTACATAACATTTGAATTTTGCATAAATTTACACTCAACTACACAGAATCAGAATTCAAAACATTTTGAGAAACAAATTCTCTTCATGAATTGAAGCTTAATTAATGTTAAGCGTTGTAAGTATTTATCCCCATGATTTATAACAACGAATTTTAATTAATGTGTATAGTATATTTCTTAGATCTGTAATTTCTACAGAAACACCACAATGCATTAAATCATTTGTTGTCATAAAAGACAGCGCACTTTTCTACTATGGGTGTTCCGATTCATTGAAATTTGTACAAGAATTTACAATTGCGGAATCATTCACAATTCGTTGGTGAAATGACGTACCGCAATGTAAGTGTGGTATTTATCTGATTCTGAGAATCTAGCAATGAGACTGACGTAGGGACAAGAAAAAATGTCTCTACGTCACTAAATACCCTAAGGATGAAAATAAGTTCGTGATCAAGTGCCCGTCTTTTTTATTAGATACACGTATAAATATCGATTATCCGACAGAACTGTATTAGTTCAAATGGAAGCATAGTGAAAGTGAACAACAGCAACTTTAAGGCACATCTAGAAAGAAAGCGTACTTATTAACAAAGAACCACTCTCAAAATGGATTTGGAAGTTTTTTCAGAGGTTTTGACTATTAGTACATTGCCATTCGAAGAATAACACCTAAACCGATTTGATTGGAAAGCTAGCCAAAAGCTTTCACATCGAGTAATACGACAGACTCGAATTTTAATGATAATAGCAACAAAAATTGAGCATCGTTCCCTCTTATTCACCTGTTCTTGTTTTGATTGAATTATGAAGGGATTATTAAATTTAAGATTACATGAATATAATTTTCATTTCCCTAATGCACTGTTTCTAAACTTCACTTCTGCACATTTAGATACCTAAAGTCATTGATCGATGCTGAGTACTCTGTAATATTTGTAATGTTACATGGCTCTTTGGCGTTTCTTTCATCCTCTGCTCGTTTCCTCCAACATAACATAACAACATCTGCTGGATGGAGAAAGTACTCTGATTGACAGTTTCGAGAATTAAGATGATTTTGACTGAACCCTTCCAGTAAATTCTGCGAGTTTCACAAAATATTTACAAAACCTTGCGTGTACGCCTTTACGTAGGAGGAATGCATCTACCTATAGGTATAGTGTATTCATTTTGTAGTAGTGAGTGAACTGAGTGTGTCTGCGTCATGTCTTGACTTGAAATCTAGTGAAATATTAATAATGTGTAGTAGCATTTAGGCTGAAGTCCCTTTACTGCTGAAATGCTGGAGTGGATGTGACTTGGACAGACGTCGTCTCTTAATGGACAGAAGATGGAAAGGAACTTTTCCTTGCAATGATTATTTGTGACCACCTAACTTCAGCTATTCCTACAGTAAAAGCAGAGAAAACATACCCACATCATATTTTCTATAACACCGCCATACATTTTTAACTACTCTTCTTTGGAAATCTTTATATCGGGAGCCACCCTTAATATCGATTATATGACATTCCATGGTATATACTAATTTCAAATGGCATCTCTGTATAAGCTTGTGTACTATTTAAATACTAGAATTCAAATTGCCCACTACTTTGCAGTTAGCAGATAAATATGTTAACATTAAATTGTTGAAACTCTAATATAACGTATTTGAATGAATGTGGGTGGTGACACTGGATATAGGATATAATATGTACTTATAGAGCCATGGGGACTCTTTATATAAAGAAAGGATACATTGATATTAATGAGAATCTGAGGCAAGTTTTATTTTACTTTTTCTGCAACTCGTAAATGCATTCTTTGAAGAAGCGGTTGAAATGTAGACTAAAGCCGTGTACTAAAAAGTCAATTACCTTGCAGCGGCCAACTGTAATTTGCAACTGACACAGGATGACATTTTGAAAAGTGCTTTGAGAAAAGTAGACGCAGAAAGGAAAGTTCAAAAGATAGTCAAACTGTACGTAGTCAGTCAAACTGTGTGTACAGTCCTTTGAAGATCCTTTTTTGTACGACTGAGTGACAAAAAGGATTTTATTTGTCCACTGACATTTTACAATTGCATTCTTTGCTTCAAGTATTTTTTGGACACACACTCCATTCCCCACTATATTACTATCAACTAGTACATTGTAGTCATAGATGGGACACGCCACCCAAAATTCAAAGAAAGGTTATCTACTGTGTACTTTACTCGAGTGGTTATATAGAGTGAGTTCGAAGATGGCTTAAATCTCACGTGCTCCCTGTTTTCCTGTGTGGCCAATCGGTAGAATCGAGACAGTTCATGTGAAAACTTGATAATGTCATATGGGCGCTTGGAAAAATTTTCTATTTGAAGTGATGTGATGTGGAAAGATATTTTGTATGATGCGTGTTTGTGCCAGGGTTTTGAATACCATTATACCACTGAAATCCATTGGTGGATAATAATTTAACTGATAGATAGATATAAGGTAGTGTTTCTCCAATTAAATTTTTGTAATACTAAATAATTAGATTAATGAAGTTCTAATTAATGAAGAATTCTGCGATAAACTTAATTTATTCCACTGAAATTATTAAATGTAATGTGTGAAAAATGGATTTTACGAAACCATCATTGTGTCAACTACGATGGGTCATATCTACTGACCACGCGAACTAGAATTCAAAATTCCTCCTTTCTATGTTCTGCAGTTCTGTAACTTTGTAAATAGGTCAGGGCTGTGTTGGTTAATCAGAATTTTAGTTAATTAGCTAATCAATCAGCAGTTTTGAAATAAATGCTAATTAAACTCAATTGGCCAGCCAAGAAATTAATTAATTCTAACTATCAATTTAATTGATTTGAAATTATTACTACTTAAATGATTTTGGTGCTAATATAACTGGACAGCCCTGAAATAGTTGAACTATAGATCTTATCCGTGTTGCAATAAGAGGCATTATAAGGATAAATGCAGAGTTACAGAGACAGGGAGAGAGTGCGATTGGAGTGAGTAAAAGATGGGAATGCATCACACACTTAAAAGGATGAGTTTCCTTTGCCGTGTGCCAATTTCTTTTTGCAACACATCGCAATTCTCTCTTTTTATAGAATTCAGCTTTGGGAAATGAATGGAGCCAGGGGTCTTATACGTTCCGGCAAAGGCACACAAAGAGCTATTTGATGTCTTGGGCCATGCATCACTGGACACTGTTCGCACAGCACAGTAAACACTTAAATGCTAAATGCACGTGCTTCACTTGCATTCCTACAACAAACATTTGGGGTAATCGAGTTGGCTGTTGCAGATCTGCTAAAATGCAGATCTGCAACGATCTGCAAAAATAGGTAGGCTTAGCAG